>CM068318.1:42776624-43046624 GCA_034766995.1 Acanthacorydalis orientalis | reverse complement strand
TTTTTAATTTAAAAAGACTAGTCAGACAATTCGATGTGGTATTGATATAAAAACTGATTTTTTAAAGAAACAGCAAGAAATATCATATAGTTTGTACGGTAGAGGAAGATTTGTATTTATTAGGTACCACAAACGTTGATCCTAGAAATGAAAGTCAAACAGTGAAATTTTGCAGTTGTAAGAAAACTAAAAGTGATAGTTTTTTGATTAGTTTTTATATCCAATAGGAGTTAAATCTGAATACATTATTTTCACCCTAAAGAAATACAATAATTACTGGACTTCTAGTAGAAATGTTATGGCGACAAATCTGGGAAGTACAATGTACTTCACTTGATAAATTTTTAAAAAGAAAATTAACATTTAACTCACGCTAGAGGATTAAATACTTAAAAATACTTGTAAGATTATATAGTTTAAAAATAATTCAGAAGACATCAAAGTAAAAAAACTTTTATGTTCCACGTATCCTTTTTTCATTTCAAATCTGACATTGTCTGACACACTTATTTTCAACATTCAGAGGTAATGTTAACAAAAATAATTTTGATTTTGATCGCTAGGTTAAAGCTCTGTGAAAGATTGATGGGATGAATAAGCACCAGTTGTCTTCATTAACGAAATGAATAAAATCATAACAAGTTGTCGAAAATGTATTGAAAATCATGATGATCATATTGAAAATCCAATAGTATATTCAAGAGTTATAAATTCCTGAGCGAAACTGTGCAACAGTTCTTCGTGTATTCATTTCTGTCAAACTTTTTTTCGAGATTTTTTTTGAGTTTTAATTGTTTCTGTTTCTACAGAAATTTTAACTCGAAAATATCAAATTGGAGTGAAGAATTTCTTCAGTGTAATTTGTCTTAATGGATTTTCGTTTTTTTTATTTTTTTTGCCTCTTCATTCAGTATAATTTCAGTAAGAGCAGTAAATGATTAATTTTCTCCTAATAAATACCGCTATTACTTTTATATTTTTTTCATAACTTTTGACTTTGGTAAATAAGTAAATAATACGTTTCATTAGGCTATTCAGTTCATTGAGATTTAGTAGAAGAATTTCTAATACCTTAATTTTAAATAATTTACATTCTATTGAAAAGCACAATAATTTATGTAATTTTATAAATTTATGTTGATGTATACAGATATATATATATATATATATATATATAAATTTATGTTGATGTATACAGATATATATATATATATATATATATATATATATATATATATTATAGTATTTGTAAAAAAGAGATGATATTAATGATTATCACTCAACGAAATTATTCATTCACTTCAATTTATTAATATTTATTTAAGGAAAAAAGATTGCTTATTATCGAAACTAATTAATAATAGAACGAAAACCAATTTCCCTTTGTGAAACGTAACGAAAGGTGCATAAAATCCGTCGCCTCCCATAATTGAATTGAAATAGTACGTCTTTAAGTTCATTGATATACAATGAAACTGATGAGAACGGTGTCAAATGAAAGCCGATGAAAAGGGCATCATCAGCCAGAACGTTAAATTACTATCCCGCAGCACACACACTCATACACAGACAGAGACAATTTTATTTCACAGTTCAAAGTTGGCAACGCCGAAAAGTGTTAACGAAATCATCGTCAGCCCCATTTGAAATTTCCACATGTTCCCGGGAGATGATCGTTTAAATCCGACGAATTAGATCGACTGACTTCATTTAAAGTTCACTCATTTAGAACAAACACACGACACACTACTCACCCTTACACACACATGAGCGTAGATAGATGGATGATATTATATGAACACATGTGTAGACATGAGGTCGGTGATTGTAGTAATGACGAAGATGATGTCACCAAACTCGTGATGTCATTAACGATTTCTCGTTGTCGGTCTGAGCAAATTAAAAGCCTCTTTGAGTATGACGCCACACGTCGGTACATCATATTTTGTGTGTACCATATAGATATTCTCCATACACACTGTCGCATTTTATCTAATTTGTCAGTCAACTAAGCATAACAGACACGCTGACATATTAAATAATTTTCATAATTTCAACGGTGGCGTAATTAAAATGCACGATGCAGGTCAGTTATTTAGGTTAATTTCGTTCGAGGGTTGTTGTTTCACTGCTTTTTTGAATAATTTATATGTTATCCGGTATGTTGTTTCGAAAACACTCTCGAATGGAAATTATTCGTTAAAGTTATTGTTTTTCATTCTGGATTTTTATATTGTAGAATTTTTTTTGTTTAACGCGAAACAATTCATTATTTATGTACTGAAATAATGTATATTCAGTTGTGTTAGATACGGTTTGAGCGATTTTAGAATTATGCTACACATTAATTATTTTCATAGTTAATTATTATGTCGTTGGAATAAATAAACATACTGTTAATTCATTTTAATTATATATGAAGATTTATAATTAATATTTGAGCACTTTATAATATTTTGATTAATAATATTAAACATTATAATTTATACTTAATTAATGATTAACATTTTATAAAAAATATTAAAATACCTTTCGAATTATCAGCAATTACCATATTACCAGTATTACCATAAATTATCAGCAAAAGAATTTATTAAACACAAGATTTTTTCATTAATTTATTATTTTATCGTACCTGACAGTCAAACTTCTTAATATTTCAGTATAATAAATATACTGTCCCAATCGTTTTATTATCTTATAACACAGTTTGTATTCTACTGTTAATCATACAAACATATAAGAGTAAAGAAGTTTGATATAGTAAAATTTATTTATCATCCATATTTATATATTATTTTTTTCTGTATTTGTTACCTCTCTTATATAATACTAAGAAATATCAGACACTGAACAATAATTTTGAATATTTACTAGTTTCGGAATATATAAAATATAAATATTATTATGTTATTTGCCGAACTCTAAAAATTAGAGAGTAAAATTGTTTTTATTATATTATATATATATATATATATCAAGTTTGTAAAAACAGTATAAAATTGTGTGGAACCCTGAAATATTTCTTTTGTTGAAAACACAGCAAAACTCGACCGAAGACAATGGCAACACAACGAATGTAACAGTATATATAGGTAGATAGACCCGTATTATTCTATCCAAACAGTGTGTAATTCAATGAATAACAATCAGCCGTTACAAAGACACGTTCGTATAACGAATCTGCTGCACGTTTCCTGCTACCCGTCTCGCTGACCGGAAATACCGGAGCACTATCGACTCTGCAGCTCACTCTAGGCACTCTACCTAACTCTCTACTACATCTGTACATCTGCCTACACTTCTCACAGATGTCAGGGGAATTCAATTATCGCGAGAGGATACCGCCAAAACTACTACTGCTGATGAGCCGGTGGCCGCATTCCTGCTACTGCAGCAGGAAATTACTCATGCTCACGAAAATCGCACATCACGTCATCTGTGTATTTATTAATTATTTTTTTTCGTGTATGCACATACTAGTTATTATTTTACATTTTCAAAATACAAGTACATTCATTCAGTCATATATATATATATATATATATATATATATATATATATATATTTATATATATATTATATGAGTGTGTGTGCATGTGGAAGGAGAAAGTGAGACAGATCTAATATTTTGCGAACGGTTATAAGTGTATATGTATTTATCCTATATACATATGCTCATATAAATCAAATTATAATTAAAAACATGATTGTTTATTTATAATATTTAATATGTAAAATAGTTGTTTACGATAAAAGTGCTTATTGAAATATGAACTAACTTTTTTTATAGTGTTATATAGATATTTTATGGAAACAATTTTCAGATCAGAGAAAATAAATTAATAGTACCGAATAAATCATGAATTCATACCTAGTTCAATAATAATTATTGCAGCTTAATTCCTTAATGTCATATTTTCAGAATTTATATAAGATAAAAAGAAAAATAAAAACAACTATCTTTTTTATTCCAAAAATGTAGAAAAATAGTTCAATTTGTTTTCTGAACTTTTTAATACAATTAAAAAATGAAATGAAATAATTCAATAATAATCAATTAAAATAAGAAATCAATATTTTCTAAGGTAATATAATAAAGAGAATAAATCAAATCTACAATTTCAATTCAACAAGGTATATTTGAGAGTAAACATGTAAATAGCAGAAACAAGAACCGTTTGTAATTAATGAGATCTATAATAAATATTAGTGATAGAAAATAGAAAAATGATAAAAATTTAAATTGATGTAAAATAATTCTTTTATGGCAAAGAAATCTTATGGAAGACAATCAACTAGATGTGCTTATTGTTTTATTATAAACGATGCAACAACGAATTCACAACGTTAAATGCTTTAAAGATAAACATGGAAATCAGTAGTATACTTTTACGAATATAAAACGAGGATATAAAATAAACAAGCTGTCCGTAATATCTGTCCACATTACGGTAAACACCAAAGCTAGTGTCGATCTGTGTGTTGACTGAACTTGGTTGTGGTGATAAAATAAATACACAAACACACATACTCATGAAAATACCAGACACAAAATACACACAATACCTACAAATAAATATATATAAATATATATATATATATATATATATATATATATATATATATATATATATATATATATATATATATATATATATGTATGTATGATTTTTGGTGCATTTATATATTTAACGGCCTATATATGTATACGTGCATATGAAAATTTACACATGTATGTTATTAGATAGATTTATGTGTGTTGTCTCTATATGTATGGTGAATATAAGTATGTCTTTATGTGAACCAGGAACGCAAACAAGTAACTGGATAGTCATATACTCGGACACGCGATGCTACCAACCATGTCGAGTAAAAGTTTTCATTTCATTCATGAGTGCTCTCAAAAACTAGTTCAGCCAACGTAAATACATACATACATATATATATATATATATAATTTTTTACCAATGTAAATCACACTTCATAAAAAACTGTATTTACTGCTTTGTTTAAATACTGATGCTGGAACAGTTTATTTTCGACAGTAATTGTTGCTTTTTATAAACTGAAACGAATTAATGCAATTATATCAACGAAATATTTGAGCAATAAGAATTATCTACTAAACTCATGTTTAAATTTTAATCTTCTTTATGTAAATCTCGTTAACACACAAGTTATTTAATAAATTATAAATGACTAATAATTTAATTTTTTAGTTAAAGTACTGAAGATTTTGAATAATATAACAAATACAATGGAAATAATAAAAACAGGGAATGAAGGTAAATGTTCTAGGTAAATATATATTATAGAAAAATACATTTTCTAAAAAATATATATTCTATTAAAATAAATATTCTAGATAAGCTAGAAATAGATAAAAATGAATATAATATATGAAATGAACATATGAATGAATATATGAACGTACATTATCGACGTGTCATTTTATACATTACAATTATAAACTAAACCCGTTTATATATATATATATATATATATAATAAATTGAATTTAAAATTAGTCTTTAACGTCTCACTGAGGATTAATACATAGAAAATATTCAGTTTAAGTAAATATTATTCATAAATCAATTCTGAAACCAATAAGTTTTCCTATCGATTCTCATGAATATAATATTTTTTTAATCAAATGTTTAATTTTGAAGTATTTTTTTCATTTGAGATCTTAACATTATTTTGCTTCATCTTTCCTATGACTGATTAAACTTAAGTCATCTTTAGGTAGATTTTGAACTCTACTTGAAGATAATGAAAGATGAAATAGGTGAAGGAAAAGACGAATTTAAACGTCGTTACGAGGATGAAAGGTGAACAAATGGGTATACAAAAGAACCATTTAGTAATATTTTTTGTAGTTTTCGAATGATTTTTGAATTGTTTTATGTTAAAGTTGAACTGAACTTTTATATTGACTTTCATAAAATACAATTAGTAGAATAAAAAATATTTTTAACAAAAAAATGAGTCTTTAAACAGACTTTTATTAAAGAGCCATATATATATATATATATATATATATATATATATATGTATATATATATATATAAAACTATATATACATGTAATAAAATATACAATTATTATCATTTTTGATTGTAAATAACTAATATTTAATTATAAAATGATTACATATACAGAAAGAAAGAGAGAGAGACTAGAGACAGATGTGTTTTCACAATCTTCCTCTCAATCATTCAATTTAAAAATGTACGTGACATCCTCTTATATTTTGTTAATAAAGTATTCTCTGGGATACTCGACGAACTTTGACATTTGTAAAGTTCAAAATTACCTTTAAAAATCTGAAACAGTTGTAAAATTGGCCAAAGATGGAAGATGACTTTCAAAGTTTCTAAAAATCTGTTAAATTTCAAAAAAAGTACTAATGATATATATATATATATACATATATATATATCATATATATATATGTATATATATATATCATATATATATATATATATATATATATATATATATATATATATATATGAGTGGGTGGTTATATCCGTATGTCCATTTGTTCATTCTATACTATTGTATGAACGTGAATCCGAGCCGTCGTTACATATACAACGTAAAAGCTTCGTTATACGAAAACGGTAACTTGATTTGTGAAAACGTAATTTTATGCTGTAAGATTCTTTTCAAATTACATACCTGAAGGGCGTCTATTTTAATTAAAGTTTATATGCTCTGTTTATATAAAGTACATCATAATGTGTTTATTTTTCATATTAATTCCTTTTTTCTTTTTTTTTAATTTGCAGACCGAATAGCTTTTAATTTTATAATAAATGTGTATATGTATGAGTATTTGATGTTTGTATGTGTACGTACAGGTGTACAACACACATCTTTCTCTCCCTCTCTCTTTATCTCTCTCTCTCTATATATATAATTTTTAATAGAATATATTGAAAATCTTTAGATAAAAAGATTTTTGTATTAATATTTTTCTAGAATTAACGGATAATAACATAAAAAGCTTTTTCCAATAACTTTCAAATCAAACAAGGATTTTTTTTATTAATTTATTCGGAAATAAAATTAAACTTTTGATATAGATCTATGTAATTTTCAATTGAAAGGAATTATCAAAGTATGTGAACTCTTTGTAACACGTGTGTAATTAATTACTATTTTTAAATCAAAGTACAAATTTCTTTTCCAATATTGAACCAACACAGAATATTATTTATATTGATTTAAATAGAATATGATAATTTTGTTCAAAATACATTCTATCATATGTAATTTTTCTGTTTGTTTATATACATATGTATATATATATATGTATATGTATATTTATATATAATATAAATATATACACACAAACTAACACACACATACATATATTCTTATTTATATATATAATTCATAAATGCAAACAGAATATCATTGTCATGTACATATTATTTGTTTACCGATTGTAAGAAAAAAAATTAGGCATTTATTTTCCAAAATAATAAATGAATTTATGTAAAAGAATATCTGAGTATATTGCAATGATATATTTTATGTAGAAAGATAATTTAAATAAATGTTAGTTTCTCGTAATCTTTTCAACGTTTTTTCACTAATTATTAATGGTTTTACTATTAGAAAATAAACAAGGATGCAAAAAACAGTACAAGAAAATGGAAAAATACAATCGCTGATTCCAGAACAAATAAATATGGAAAGTCTACCATTAGATAGTATAAAAGTTACACATCATGTTATATAAAATTCATAAAGAAAGGCTCATAAAACAAAATTTCACTCACACTACAAAGTACAAAAAATTTTAAGTAAATTTATTCAAAATTTGATTCTTTATTTTACGGATAATTTTACGACAATAATTGCATTCACTTCTAAACGCCAATAAAAAATATTCAATTACTGAGAATTTTTGATCAGAATTTTCTTGTGGTTTGTGAAGAAGTGAAAAGTTGAGAATTTTTGAAAGTAAATTTAATCCTACCCCCAGAAATATATTGTTACTAATCATCATTGCACATGAAATTCGGACAGATCAAAAAGTTTACCAATATATATTTTTTTTAAAAGAGTGTTTTTTGTTTTGATAAATAAATTTCAGTAAATCTGTGAATTTATAATCATTGAGTAAATGTTTGTAGGTCTATAAATAAATCAAACGATGAATGAATAATTTTGTAAACCTGTTAAACGAAATTAAATAGCTTTCATATTCAATTGAATTATTCACAAATTTACTGTCAATTATTTCATGAGTTATACAGGAGAAAAGTAGTTAAAAACTAGTAATTGATCTTCGAGTCACTTAGAGGAATATAGGGTGTATTATGTTACAAAAAATATGTTTCAAATTATTTTCATATTTTTCTAGAAATATGGAGATGGCTAATAAAAAACATGGAAAGTGCTTCTACAAAACTTTTATATCATGAAAAATCACTGCTAAAGCATAAATAATACAAATGTACTAAATGAACAGAAATGAGAACTAATTAACAACATTTTCATCTACAATTCAATATGGAATTAATAAAAACTTTAATACTTCTACTATGCATATGAAAGATACTGCTTTTTTACCATAGAACGAATCGAAAACAAGCAAACGATTCGTGGAAATAATTGGAAATAATGTAATGCTCTTGTGGGTCTTTGAATTTTTGCTAAGATGTGAAGCACTTGTAGTAATCTTCTGACTGGAATACTTCTTATTATTCAATTAGATGAGCTCTAGAGTACCCACGAAAGCATCATTTTACTAGTCTTGCAACTATATTAGTTAAAATAATAATTACATGTTATAACCGTATAAGAATATTTTTAAAGCTGTAACTGCGATCCTATTAATAAATATGAATGTCAGAAGAAATATAAATAGATATTTAAAATCGGAATTAAAATACAATAATGATAAAATGATTTGTGACATGTGACATTAATATGGTATTTTCTTGACCTCCAAGCCAATGAATGATGGAATTATAGGTATTAAGTGAAAATTATTTAAAAAATTAAATAAATTTCAAAACAGTCCTTAATATTAACTTTGTCATAGACATAGCTATAAAGCAAACTACAAACAGTTTAGTATCTTAACTTAATTTTATCCCAAAAGAAGTAAAGATAGTATGAGGTTTATAATTGTGTTCATATATATATATATATATATATATATACGTTTACATAAATATTCACATTTGTATAAGTACACAATTAGAGCAATGTCACATATACACATGTAAGCACGCACACACACACATACACCATCAGCCTACTTTATTATAAATTACTTGGTCGAAACTTCAGAAACTTTGGCTATAAGCAACTAGTTGATAAGTTACGTGTAAATAAGTTATGACCTCGGGTAGAGAGTGTGCAGGTCACCCCGCTGGGATCAATACGTAAAGTATCACTGCAGAGTTTTCGCCGTTATGTGTGTGCGTGAATGTGTGGGAGTGTGTGTATTATTTGACGCGGAAACAAAAGTTATCTTTTTCAAAAGACGTGATTGGTTTTAATTAAGACAATTGTGTGTGTATGTGTATATATATATATATATATAATGATCAATAATTTCATTATTATATGTGTGTGGGTTCCTGTAATACAGTATATCAATACCGTTGTTGAAACAAATGTTCTCGATTAGAACTTGTGACAAAGACACGTTTTGTGAACTTTGTTTGTAATAAACAACATTATCTTAATACACCAGTTTATAAAACTGTTATAATCACAATATTATATATATATATATATATATACATTCTTACTTTACAATAATTATTAAAATAAAAAATACGATAAACTAAAACATATTATTTGTAAATAAAGTGTGTAAAAATATGAAAAATTTGAAAAATATAAATAATAATTTTATCTAGTACAATAAAAAGTAATCTTTAGTCAGTTTATCATTTTTAGTATAAAATAAAACTGTTTGTTGTTAAAAATTCCTTATTTTTTTGAAAATTAAATTCTGAAATATTTTAGTTATAGTGGACTATTTTTTCATTCAATCACACAGATATTCACAATTATAGTTTCTAAGACTTGTGCTAATTTCATTTTTACAAATCTATTTTCACTCTGCACGAACTACAATGGAGATAATTACTATAAATTTACAGTATTTTTTTATTATTTAAATTATTTTTCTTTAAAACTTAAGGACTTGTTAATAAAATAAAAAATAATATTTATATATAAAATTATTCTTTCATATTATCTGAAGTGTTTTTCAATTCTATTATTTTTAATGCATATCTTGCTTCACAACTTATACATAATATTTTACCTCTCTTTTTCACTATATATCTATACATATAATATTTCTACGTGTGTAGGAAATATATATACGAGAAAACGTGTGTTCGAGTTCTGAATGTAAGATTAAATATAAATGAATGAGAGTTGATAAAATGTAATTCGATAATTAAACAAAATTTACGGTTAAAACCATAATCTTTATTGAAAATGTGTTCACATTATATAATAATGTCTAAGAAATATTTTATCTGCAATAACGTATCACGGAAACATTTTAAATTACTTACTTGTATGATGGAAATGAACTAAAATGTTGTCTTAATTATAGAAACGTTACCTGTTGAAATCATTATTGCAATAAAACGGAATTAATTTCTTTCCATGCAACATATTATTTCCCTATATCATACATCTGATACGCTATTAAGTAAGACGAAATTAAAATATTTAATTAATGTTTTAGTTCCATTTTAAATTAAAATTTTATTAGGTATATTAGTGTGATTTATTTCAGAAATAATTAAATGTAATGTTTTCTATTTTCTGAATTTTTATGATTCGGTTACTAAAAATGTACAGAATTTCATTAATTTTATCAGAGATTTATATTTTGTGTATAATTTTTTATATACTAACAAGACTTCAAACATAATTACGGTCCTTTAAATATTTTTTTATATTTCTGCTTATTTTAGATTAAATAAGAAATACACACATAAAGAATTAGTATAAATATATTCAAATTGCAGATTGAAAATAAACAGCTATATTCTTTAAGAAATAATTAATATAACATTTTTTTAAATTCTTCACTTTTTTATAATTTATCAAGAATCCATTTATTTGAAACATATTTCATTGTATATAATAATTCAAATTAATCATTTTTATTTAATTTTAATTATATAGATATAATATAATTATATAAGTATATATATATATATATATATATATATATATATATATATGAACTTATAATTTCATCTTCAGATTAAAATCAAGTTCATAAAATTCTATACATGAAATTATATTTTTGCAACATTTAAATATTTATCGATATATATATATATATATATATATATATATATGTACATTATATATATATATATATATATATATATATATATATATATATATATAAAGTATGACATCGAAGATTCTAGTTTGACTTTGGAGTTAGAGAGTACAAAGCTGTAACTTGTAGAGGTTTAACTATTAACAAAGAAAATATTTCAAGGAAACTATTAGAATATGAATAAAAGGAAGTAAACCAAATATCAAACGACTTGGTCTATTTACTAAGTTTCAAATAAAACAAGAATAAAAAAATAGTGAGTAACTAACTAATGTATCCTTCAATAATAAAATAAGAAGACAAGTTCAAATTATATATTGTTAAAAAAAGGAATATATGTTAAAAATGATACTGAGAAAATCTCTTTAAAAATATTTTGAAATTACTTTAATTTAATAAAAATGCATGAAAGCAGTTATAATCCCGAACCATTTATCTCAATTTTACATTCAGAAAAAAAATTTAATATATTTAATTTCAATTCATTAATAGCATTGAAAATGATAGACCCTTTATTTTAAGATTTAAATTATTTATTTTGTATTATTTGTTAAGGAATAAATTATTTTTATAATCATTGAAAAAAAATAGGTGTATTGAAACTTATAGTAAAAATAAGCTTCATTAGTAGCCTTTATCTTAGTTAATATATATATATATATATATATGTGTGTGTGTGTGTTCATATACTAAAAAAATTGCAATTTTGATTTGTTGTATTATTTTCATTTAAAAAAGAATCACTATATTGATAGAATGTCTATAATAAAAACAACATATTAAAACCACTCCTTTTATGTTATTATAAATAAAATAGTCTGCAGAATGAAAATTAGTTTCATGTTGTAAACAACCTGTAGAAAATAATTCACTTTCTGTATGTTTTATTTAATTAATACCATTAACTTTTATGATAGCTGATTAAATAATTAATGTATGTACAAGTACCTTACCTACATTATATATATATATATATATATATATATATATATGTGTGTGTGTGTGTGTATATATATATATATATATGCATGTGTATATGTTTGTGAACGATAGGTTTACAATAATCTTGCATCAGTGGCCAAATAAGTGTAACACGAAAATTCGTCCATTTTATTCTCGCAGGCAACATTTCATCATGTATATAACGGTTCGATTTTATTACACGCAATAGTTCTCCGTTTTTGGGTGTGACGTCGAGGGTCCAATTCATGTCGGCCAGCGCCGCTCTGTCTGTTCAGTACAGTCCACACATACATACACCCATTCGATGACTCCCTCAAACCACCATCGCATACACTTTATATAATACCGTCTCTCCATCCGTCCGTCTCTCCATCCGTCCGTCCGTCCATCCGTCCGTCCGTCCGTACGTACGTCTGTCCATCTGCACACTTCGTGGAATGTCTTCACTTATACGCCCATGTATGGCTAACATTCCCCACACCGGTATTCAACTTCTGGATTTAGGAGTACTCGTAAAAACGGCCCTTCGTTTCCGTTACTACACGTCATAAAGTCTAACATTGACCATATTGCGCACCAATTTGTTGTTACAACGCCGCCGCGGCCGAACGCGTAACTAACTGACCCGGCAATAAAACATTATACTAAAAGTTGTTGGTTTCCGTTGATGAAGTAATAAGACAAAAATAATTTAACTGTTTTCTTTTCCTCCCTTACACTTAGCGCACGTTTAATCACCGCTATTAAGATTGCTTTTAGTAAATTGCTACCGTTCTGTTTTCTATTAAATTTAGTTTTATACGCGAGACGGACTCTGTTTTTATATATCTATGATTCCCGGAAAAAAATATTAAACCAATTATTTGTTATTGCATCGTATAAATTTCAGTTTTATATGCCGTACAATTATCCATTAACTTCAAGTTCACTATTATTATAGAGTATTGAAAACGAACTGTATTCTTATTTCACAAAGGGACTTTTTTCACCCCACAAATCAAAACATTTTTTCTGTAAAATTATGCAAAAAATCGTTCAAATATTGCCTATTTTTTGATTGTGATCATTTGATCTTTAATTGTTGTTTTTATGAATTTAGAGGACGATGAATTACTTCAGTAAGTCAAGGCCTAGAAAAATCTTTTAAAAACTTCTTTTAAAATTGAATCCTCTCTCTCTACATGTATATGTATATATATATATATATATATACACTATTTATTACATCTAAATGTCTTTCTTTAACACAATTTCAACAAATCGCTATATATTTCTTTTTATATTATTTTTTATAATACTGTTAAAGTAATCTACTGTTTACAAAACGTTGAAAATTGCTTTTTTTATAGAAATTATCGTAAAATTCACACAATCAACAATAAAAATAATGAATAATGATTTATCAAACATTTTTAATCATAATTCTTCTTGTGGTTTGAGGAGTGAGAAAAGAATTCAATTATGAAAGTAAATTCAACCGTAGTGATAAAACTGCATTGTACACAATAAGATTTATTTTAAAAACGAATACAGGATTTTACATTCGTTATTTTATATATATATATATATATATATATATATATTATTATATGTGTGTATATATTTATATATATATACATATAGGAAATCCTCGTATAACGAGAGATTCCAAAAAAATATCGTGTTATAAAAATCGTGCTATGCGAGACAGTGACGCGTTGTACAGCCAGACACTAAATTGCCACTTCCACTACTTCGTATTTTTGTGATTATACTAGTTTATGCACCGCGTTCTGGGAAACTGCAGGTCGTGTTATAAAGGGATTAATATAATTTGTAAACCGCGTTATACGAGAATTAACATACTCTCTCTCTCTCTGTATATATATATATATATATATATATATATATATATATATAAATAATATCAAATTTAATCCGTTCACAAGTGGATAGAGAAAATAATTATCGATCTATTTAAAAAATTGTTTAATTAAAAAACAATTCTATTAAGTGTTGGTTGGTTATTTGAAGTCGAAGGGTTAGTTAAGAATTTTTTTAAGTGTATGTAAAGTTTAATTCTAATTAAGTCTAATCGAGATCTAATTTACTTGTAGTCTCCTTCGGTAGATTTTCTGAATGCAATCTTAGAAATTATAGAATCCCATGAATTTACCAAAAATTCAACTCGTAATAATTACTATAAATATAACTTGAACATAACATTTTCCAGAGAAGATAATATTAAAAATAACAAAAATATTTTAGATAATAGTTTTAAAGTACTACTAATTAATTTGTGTATCAGTAGTATTTTACATGTATTGAAGTTTAAGTACTATAACAATGAAATAGTATTTCTAGTCTATATAGAATAATAACATTATTGTTCAATTAAAAATAAATTATTTTTTCTATCTCACTGTACCTCTTTCCCTCCTTCTCTTTCTCTCTCTCTTAATATATATATATATATATATATATGGACATATTAGTTGAAATAAATATTATAATTATAAAAATATTTGTATATCATCTCAAAATAGAAAATTAATTATATTTCTGTGGGTAATCATTAAATATTTTATAATGAATATATAAATAGTTTAAAAAATCTCACTTATCTAAATTTACCTCTTGATACATATATGTAAATCAATTAACAGAAATTATTTATGAATATTATAGTTTGTATGTATATCGTATGTTTATTATAATCAGCTAATGTATTGAATAAAGTATTAGATATTAATATTCTATGTTTAATTAAAAAAAGATCCTTTTTAAACGTATTTATATTAAAATATAGAAACATGTTTTATTGGAATGATTTTAAACTCTGATATACAATGTTTTTTAATATTTATTAACTAATTAATACTTATAATAGCTGGCTGTAAACTTTTATGAAAGTGGTATAAATTGAAAAAAGTTTTGTTTAAATTACAATCCGGCTTACTTTCTGGCGTAAATGAATTTTCAACATTGATAAAGGTATATATAACGGTTTAATTTGAGTAGTTGTAAAAAGATAAATACACAAGTCTATCGTAACAGTGTGTGTATGTTTTAATTATGATAAGTATTATGCCGAGAACGAGGTAACTACATATTAAATACGAAATGTAACAAGAACAACATGACCGTAAAGCTTAATTATCTTCCAAGATCATCACGGTCTGATCCTTGAAATCCTCCCGAATCGTTACCCCCCGAAGACCTAGTGTGACCCGTTTCAGTCACCACGTATGCGATCAACATAAGTTTCTCTAACAACAAACAAGCGACGGTGAGGCAGGCGGTCACGAGTTCAACTCTTGCTCTACCTCATCGCTAAGCGACATCTCTGTCGTCATGGGTAACTAAGTTTGTGGTGAAATCCTCTTAGAGTGACTACGGCAACTCGAAAACATACACACAACCCACGCCCGCCATTCTTCCTACACATTCTGATCCGTAGATAACCATTCAAAACAAGACACAGCTTACTGACCATAAAATGGACACGACCGTCTCTCCAAGAAGGTTGTAATAACTTGCTATGTAACAATATTCGCTCGCTAGTTTCCTTCATTAAAATCGTTTGCTTGTTCAGAAATATTACCTACTTACTTACTTTGGCGGTGTCCTTTTTCGAGGAAGCACTAATGAAATTTATCAAGTTCTGTATAAGAAAATGTCATGTATACACACACACACACATATATATATATATATATATATATATATATATAATATTTCTATTAAAAATAATTGGAACGTAATAAACAATTCATTGAAATATATACGAGTACATGTTAGTAGTAAATTTCTCTATGTCTATGAAACAAACATTCAATTAACAATAATTAATTAAACAATAATCATTTGCAGTTTTGTGGTTCATTAAATAAAGATAAATATTTGATACGTAATCGAATATTCAAATGAGATATTTTCAGCAGAGCTTTAGTAATAAAATATAAACTTCCGAGTTTCCATACATGATGTATATATGTCAGTTATGTATTATCTAGGAAACATCCGATTGATTGATTAAATATAATTAATTGTAGTTTAAATTATATACGTTTACTATTTAGTCATAGATTTATATGAGAAATCCATGCTTATTTTATATAACATTAAATCAGTTTAGTACTTAAAAAAAAATATGAATCCATCATTTTTTGATAACAAAATTTAGATTTATAATTAATATACAAGACTTATATCCATATGAACATTACAAAAACTGAATTTTATGTTCAACACAAGTAACAATATCCTTTGTGTATGAAATTGTTTTCAATCGACACGATTACAGAGATTTGCAAAACTAATAAGATAACATCATGTTGAGAAGAGATTGTATAGTTCGAGTGGAGATGCTATGAAAGATATTTATATTAAACCGTGTCTTTCATAAAAAAACGAGTTGAATATACACACACACTCATTCATATATATATATATATATATATATATATATATATATATATATATATATATGAGTATATTATATATAATATTTTCTATTTATTACTGAAAATTGAAACTGTTCTCAAAGTGTATCATAAAAGATTCCAATAAAATAGCAAGATCAAAGTGTATGTAAAAGACTGAAGAACTGTGACGCTTGTTTTCATAGAATGTATGTTAAATATTCGATATTAATGAGAATATATCAAGTTTCATGAAGAAAATAGAATATATATACATATATATATATATATATATATATATATATATATATATAACTAAAACAAATATAAGAAATGACAAAGTTAAAGTAAAATTTCTCATATTTTTTAAAAATAATTTTACACGTATGTTAATGTAAGATTATATAAACTAATTTGTTGATTCATATTCATACTTGTATTTTTTTAATTTGAATTTTTGTGATTTATATTGGGTTTATAAATTATTATATGTAGAAGTTTTTTTCAAATTATTTTTACATAAAGTTTTTAAGGGAATCGAGGTGATTTGTATATATATATATATATATATATATATATATAACCATCAATCCATCTCTGGATAAACACCTCTCATGATTTTTCATTTTATACGATTGAATGCCTCTTTTTTCCACCAATTTACAATAAAATTTTTAATTTCCTTATCCCATCTGTTCATTGGTCTCTTTCTTGGTCTTTCTATATTCCTTGATTCGCAAGTTATAATTTAATAATTTCTGTTCTCTATCGGTTGTCTTTTCGTCTTGCAACATGCCCCGTCCATTTCCATTTCAGAATGTTTACTATTCTTATTACATCTGTGATTCATGTCTATTTTAGTACTCATTCTATTCTTCCATTCATCCATTCTATTCTTCTTCCATTCATTCGTTTCATTCTTCTTCCATTCTATTTCAATTCCTGTCCTACCTTCTCATACTTCTCTGTGTTGTTTGGAGTCCGAATGAATTTGGGGTTAATCACCCATGTTTCGCAGTTGTAGGTAAGGACTGGTACTATTCTCTCTCTATCTCTCCCTCTCTCTCTATATATATACATATATATACATATACAGCTTTAAATACAAATTTTGAAAAATTTAATAACCGGAGTACAAATATTGACTTTTACAAAGTATTCTGTTTTCACTGCACAACGAGGAAGTATTTTTTATGGTCAGAAATATTTACCTCCACTACAATAGATTTATAAATAGTGAAATGAAATGCAAAAAATGAAAGATACGAAGTTTACAGAATTTTGTTTTTTAGTACAACCGAACTCAAAGTAAAAAGAAGGATTCAAAGTCTTGCTTCAAAGTCCTGATTTAAAGTTTTGTTTCAAAGTCGCGATTCAACGCCCGAATTCAAATTGCTGATTCCAAGTCCAAAGTTCAAGTCCAGATTCAAATTTATTCATTTCTTATCATACCTAAATCGTTAAATATCTATATCCTATTTATATGCAAATGTATACACTGCATATTATTAGTAATTTACTGGAATTTGAGTTTGGAATCGAGATCGGTATAGAAATCGGAGTGGAAAGTTAAAGTCGTTGTTAAGGTGAAACCAAAAGTACAATAATACTCTTTTTCTAACTGAAAGCCCTCTTTAAATTTTAGTTGTGTACAAACATCAAAAATAATGACCTGTTTTAATAAATACTAATCATTCTTAATAATGTATCGCTCTTAAATGATTTTATTTTCTGTACAATTTCAAATAAATATATGACGATATATTTATTTGAAATCGTAAATAGGATTATATATATATATATATACATATTCATGTTGAATTCTTATGAAATCAGGTATACATATGTAATCGTACATTTAATCCTCCCCTAGTTAATTAAACTCAGCTTATAGTAATTCATTTACAAATGAGTTCCCTAGTAATTGATAGTTCATTAAAATGAATGCGTACAATAATCTCATTAAAATAACCCTATACGTAAAAACAAAACGTTCGATCCAATAACATACATACATATATATATACATATATATGTATATATATATATATATATAACTGTCAAACAAATTTTAATTCAAGCGTTGAACGAACACGCGATATTATAAACAAACATTCGCATGGCGATCACACACAAGTACACAAAAGTAAACTAGCCTTAAGGAATAAATTTCAGTGAATACATTAAAACGATAATACGTTTTTTTACGAATGATGTTGAAAATTGATAACAGATCGAACAATATATGTACGTGTATTAAAACGAAATTAAACACTAAACAACAACAATTCACACACAATAGATTCATCTGGATTGAAACATTGTGTGCGAATAGAACGATGGATATTGTTGAAACGTATGTAGTGTAAAAAATCTGGTTAGGGTCGATGCGAAAAAAAATTCGACATAGCATAATATCGTCGCATGGAACTAATTCAAAACCGACATCAAAATGAATATATATATATATATATATATAAACGAGTGCGTTGTGCATCTGACCCGAGGACATATCAGTTTGTTGAAATATTCAACAGTTGGCTACAGTTGTAGACCAGCCGTCACTCAGTATGACGTTCTTTATACAATTGCAAATATAAATATATATGTGGACATATTTTCGTGTATGTATATATATATACATACACATCAGAAAAAGGACTGCGCTCTACGAAGAGCTATCTTTATTTTCAACAGGACAAACGATACAGCACAGCAGGATGAAAATCAATGATAGTGTTTTGGCGTTGCAGAGCAATGGATTTATAATAACAAGCATATGGAGTAAAATGGCCATTCTACAGAATATTTTATATGTTACGGTTGACTGACTGCAAAAGCTTTTACGTTGTAAAATATTCTGAAATGATTTAATTAATTTTAAAATATTTTAAATATATATGATATATATGTATATATATATATATATACGTATGTATATAGTTAGTATTTCGCAGTAAAGTCTTTAATCAATAAGGCTTTTCAAATAAATAGATTAACAGACTGTATGATTAAAAAATAGAAAAAAAAATAGTAGAATATTCTGTCGTTATTATTCCTTTAATTTAGATAAAAAATATCTATGTACGTTTCGGCTTATAGAGCTTTCATCAGTAGTACGTTAAATACTCGTTACGAGTTTCAGAAGAAGGCAGATTAAATAGTCGTTATGTGGCTGTAAAAAAAGTTAAAGTGAATACAAGCGATTGCCGAGTATAGTCTATTTTAATAATTTCATAGTATACGCAATGTATTAAAATTTATTTTTTAATTGATGTTCTCGTTTGTTTAATTTTTTTAATAAATCAATTGTATTTTTCAATCCTTTATGTATTGTTGGGACTTCTAAACCGGGAAACAAAAATTTATAAGATTAATCAATTATTAGTCATTCACCGGACTTTTGTATCCTAAATAAAAAATATTGTTTTAAATTTATATTCTAGAAAAACATATTTTTCATTTCAAATATTATTCTTTTATATAAAAAAAATATTTTTCAATTTTTACATTTTAAATAATTCCGTAAACAACAGGTTTAAATCCTACAAATAAAATTCGGTTACACTGGATATTATATAGGATAAAAATACAAGGATTAAAAATACTTTTGTAAAGAAAGTTCCTTTTTTATAAATTATTTTTTTTATTTCTCACAAACTCATAAAAATATTTGATCAAATATTAAATAATTGATCATATGGATTATTGATTATACATATTTCAATTGTAATGTCATTATGTTCGAAGAGGTAAGTTAGAGAAAAACACTTTTTTCAATTGTAATCAGATTAAAACTATTTCTCTCGGTAGAAATTTATCTGCAAATTTATTGTTTTCATTTAGGGAATTTCTATTGAAATGTGGTATTTTAACAATCATAAAGATCAATAATCAATTTTACAAGTAAATTTTCCACTCACTGTACAAACAATAACAAAAAATATGACCAAAAATGCTCAATGAATAATTATTGATCATTTTTGATTGTTTTTTGTGTACATTTAGATTACAATAGCATCATCCATAAAGCGCTAAGAATAAAAGAAATTTTGCATAGGAAAAAAAACATATTTTCTGTAAAAAAAAATCTTTTATAAAAGCTGTTTGCGTGATGACATGAAGAAAAACGGTATCAAAATACAAATAAGCAATTATCGAGAGTGACTTATATTTGTTTATTAAATACTTTTGATCAGATTTTTTTTATGATTTGTGGGTCGAGTGAAAAATTCATTTGAAAAAGTAAATTTATGCACAGTACCAGAATATTACGGTAACAAGAAGCAATTTCTAAATATTTTGTAGTTTGTGAGACAATAAAATAAATATTTTCAAAAATGAATTCAGTTGTAGCACCAAAAATAATTGTAAAAGATATATTAATTCGCTAGATTAATGTATTAATAATATTTGATTAAGAAGTATTACATTTAGTGAACATTTATTGCAATAATTTCTTCATTAAGAAAATTATAGATTTAGATACAAAAAAAATTAATCAATTTTATTCTTAATATGATTTTATCTTTTTAATATAAAGTTTTATTAATATATTAAGAATTATATATATATATATATATATATATATATATATATATATGTATATATATATTAAAAAAGAAAAAACTGTTTATCATACTTGGAATATAATACTTTACAAACAAAAACATAAAATTTTTCTGACTATTCACAGTATGTTTTAACTCCTTTCTCAACGTATTTGGATTAAAACAAATAATTAATAATGATTTATTATTAAGATAAAAAGAATATTACGGCATTTGAAATACTAATTTATTTATGAAAGTAATTTTATGTAACATAACAAAGATAGAATTATTCACAGAACTGAATCGCTTTTTTATTTAGAATTTTGATTTTCGTTCTGATTATATACTTGCATTAGCTAAAATAATAAAAAAGTTTTATTTTCTTTTGAAATTATTACTTTTTTAAAACAATGAATGAAAAATAAAATTTTATACAAATATAGACTTTTCTTGGGACTTAATAAAAAAATATGAATATTTATAAAAATATTTTCAATATGAATTGCTTTTGAGTTACTTGATACTTTTGCTCTCATTATCATTGTCTAATATTATAGATAAATAATAAATCATTAATTTTTTAGTTAATAATTTATCTTTTAAAATAGTAATTTGCATATCTAAATTTTGTCATGCTTATCAACTCTATGTGTGTTATATATGTATATATATACACACATACTACAAAGTAGTTGGTTATCAAAACACGTATTCATTAAAACAACATGAAGAAAACACACGAGAGTACTTTTCTAAATTCATAACACATAGAAAAAGTTAACGAAAATAAAAATTCTCTTTATATAAAGAAACACAATATCTTGTATAAACAACATGTGTAAAAAAAGAATACGCGAGCTTTCTGTACGTGTATGTGAATGTGTATTTGTGTGTGTGGATTAACAGTATTAAATGTAAACATTTTCTGAATTTATTCTACAACAATAGTAAATCATTTGATGGGGAACGGGAGATGTTAAAAAAAGTTCGGGAGTAACGCAAGTTTATCCAACACTCACATACACGACAGAAACGACTGAAATGTAGGCATAAAAAAACAACTTTACAGAAAAAGCACAGAATGCTGGAAAAAGCAGACTAGTGGCCAGATAATTGCGAAAAGTGTTGTTCTGTCTGCCATTTTGTTTTGTTGGATATAATATGTATAACTGTGTGCGTGTGTGTGTGGTGCAAAAGATACTTTTTTATACAGGGAATCCATTTGATGTATAGTTTATTTTTGTTCCTCTTTTACGTTTATGCATATGCATGTTTATTTTTAATTCCCTTTTTATCAGTTTCCAACATATAAATAAAAACATACGTACAAACATTCGAGTCGGTTTATTTTCATCTACGGTTTACGTTTGAGATATTTTATTTGATATTTAATAATTTACTATATGAAATTAATTAACGTCGAGTGTAATTATACTTATATAAATAAAATTACACTTATATAGCTCAAAGTGTATATAATTTTACAGACACTAACATAAATAATATTTATTTTTATACAAGGATTACTCTCTAAATAAATTAATATGCTCTGAAAAACTCAACTTTTCTTCAAATTTTCGCTAGCTTATAAAAAAGTAATATGAATCTAAAATATGATTTAAAAAGTAAATTATATTTTAGTTATTATTTCAATACTAATTTTTATTAAGTTTTTTTAACTTAAAAAGAACATTTTTATTATATTTCATATGTAATCAAATTTATATTACTAAATACGAATGAACTGACACAATTGCAATTTATTAAAGATATATGTTACTTTATATATTTATTTTTTTCAAGGAAGATTTGCATAGAGTTAAATATTTGATTCTTTGTTACATTTTATTCAATAGTTCAATTCTTTCATTACATTTTGATTTTATTTTGAAATACTAGAAAGAAATATATTAAATATATTTTCTTTTTTACTTTTGTTAAATGTTTTAGACAACTGGCGAGAATTATCTGTACATTTGTGGTAAATTATAAAATTTAAATCACATGAAATATTTATCATTGGATGTTGAATTTTGCTATAGGTTACATTAAAATTGACATAAATAACATCTTTGTACTGTATGTCATTCATTTGTCTAAATTTTTGTGATATATATATATATATATATGTTTTATTTTGTACATCATAAATGCCAAAAATATTTGAATAATATTTTCCATTCAGCGATAAAAACAAATGTAAAACTTACTGAATGGACGCTATCTTTTTACCCGAAAATGTTTGATAAAATATTAATAAAATTGTTATTGATAATTTACAAAAAAAGAATAAAATAAACGGTTTGCAAAAATATCTAACTAGAATTTTATTGAATATAATTAAGATATACTTTCTCAAAAAAATATAGTCTTCCAAATCTTCCATAACTTATCAGTTCTAGAAAATGAACTCAAGAAGTACTAATAATAAATTCTAAAAAAGACAGACGTATTCTTATTAGAAGTATATTTAGGTTTGTGAATGTTGTAAGGAAGCTAAAGAAGAAAACACTTCTTTATAAATACATAAATATTCAAAGTGAAATAAGACATTCTAAAATATATTTATCTTTATTTTTTTCAGAAATGTTTCCCTATTTTCTTGATATATTTCACGAATATCATGAATTACAATTGAAAATCTAATAGAAGGTCATATTGTCTTTCATGAAATTTGACAAAGAATGAACTATAAAGCTATGTAAATGTTTTTTAAAAATATAAATCATTGATTAAAGGATATATTTTTGTTTCGAGTACCGTGTCATATAAACAAAATTCAATGAAAACAAAAAAGAAATGTTTTTCACAAATAAATTAATTTTTCATCCTGAAAAACACAAAAATATTTTTTTACCGTGACGCTTAGAAAATGATTACATTGGAGTTAAAATAATCAAAAAAGATTAGTTTTGAACATTTTTTAACTAGAAATGGCATGAGAAAAGAATTCACTAGTAGAAGTTAATTTAAGCACAACACAAGAAGCGTATTGTAAAGAAAAAAATCGCTTAAAGATAAATAATTTCAATTTTATTATTAGTTACTTAACACGGAAAATTAATTAATGTGTGAAATAAATTATTCAAAGTTAAATTACCAGTAATAAATCGGTTTTGAAATAATACATCAAATATTTTGAATTAGAGTTATTTGGATTTTTAGGACACTTCAACAGTCAAGTATTTTGAAATAACCCAATAAGTACTCTAATGAAAAAACGTGTTTTTATATTAATAGATAATTAATATATTTATTGAAATTTTGGACATATTTTACTGAACTGTGTTTTGAAATACATTCTCAGTATTAGAAACTAAGTATAAAAATTAGTCAAACTACAAAAATTTACTACATATTTTTTACATTCTAAAAATAAATGTTATACCAATTTCTAAGTAAAAATTACTATGTAATTTTTTTCAAGTAATTCAAATACACTATTTATGAAAAACGTTCATAATTAAAATAAACCAATGTTACATAAGAAAATGAATAATAAGTTAATACTTATTTATTTAGTACACTAGATAAAACTAAAGAGAACTGAGCAATCTATACGTTTTTACACAAAGAAATAAAAGAATCGTCCAACAAGCGATTCTTTTGTATCAACTACTAACAGCATCTCCTTGAATGCAATATTCTGAAGTCTGCAAAGAAAATTTAACTCCTTTTAACAATGAGATTAAAATACCTACATATATATATATATACATATATATACATATATATATATATATATATATATATCACTGTTTTATAGTAGACCAAGTTATAAAAAGCTTTCAAAGTAGATTTTCTAGATATAACTTTGAGTTGGAGTTGTGTACTTTACTTCGTTATTGAAATAATTGACAAGGAACATTTTAAGATAAATATTTTATTGTAAATCATTTTGTTTAATTTACAAAAAATATTTATAATTGAGAAAATAAAAATTGAATTCGTAATTATTAAAATGAAAAATATAGCAGTCAATTACAGCAGTATTAAAAATAATGTATTGAGTCGTCATTAAAAATTTATTGAATAAAATACTTAAATTTGTATAACATATTCAAATTGATGTAAATAAATATTTACTTAATGTTTATAGAAAATATAGTATTTAAGTGAAAAAATATTCTTAATAATTAAATATTTAATAAATGGAATAAGGTTGATAAAAACAATAAAATGTTAGTAAATAATTTTAATGTAAAAAGAAGCAAACATTTATAAAATATATTAAAAAAATATATTAAATTGATGTCTAAATAAAATAAAGACTCGTTAATAAATTTTAATATAAAATATAAATTGATTAAAAAAATACGAGAACGAAATAAAAAGTGAAAAAAATCTGTGTATTAAATTTTAATCTGAGAATAATTGTATAAATGAATTACTTTTATTTGCAATCAAATTAATGTTCATTTAAAAAATAAAACAAGCAAATTTAATTTAAAACAATTACAATACGAGATTTGTAATAATGTTGGTAAATTAATTGTTATGACATTAAAATATTTAATTTAAATATTGAAACAAAATTATTAATGATTTGTAATAATTAAAATAGATTGAATGTTTAATGATAACTGAAGCTATTAAAAAGAATTAAATATTTGTGATATATATATATATATATATATATATATATATATATATATATATATATAAATATATATTAGATACAACATTGTACATCAGTTAGTATTTTCTTAAAATGTGTATAATATGTTTTGTCCAAGTTTAAAGGAAATTAATATAAAAAATATATAAAACAGAAAGATTTTTCTGATTTTATATTTAAGTCTGATTGCGAAATGAAATTTTAATTTTTAGGAAAAAATAAGAAGACAGTAAATAGTGGAATTGAAATATCTTATTCACAGTCTGATAAAATTATCTACTCATTATTCTAAGTTATTATATATATATATATATACGAGTATATATATATATATATATATATATATATAATTGAAAATAAAGGAAAATATTATTGTAATTTTACTTGCTTGTTATTTTATGACATTTTTTATTTCTTACAGATATATAAATTAATCATTTATTTACTAAAATGTTGCAAATTTGCAGTATTTACGATTATTTTCGCACTAAAGTATAAATATTTTATTAAGAACAATAAAAGGATATTAAAAATATTCTTGCAAATTGGTTTCACCCTCTCATTGAATTTTCTGTATTGATCAACTATATTGATTTAAAATATTTAAGGAAATTATCAATTTTATATTTAAAAAATATATATTTATTCAATATATATAGAATCAATATTAGTTTTTGTTACGAATTTTATACAAATTTATATATTTTTCTTGTCAAAAGTGTTTCTGTTATGCTACAGCAAGATTTTATATATGTATAAGAATATTTCTGTTTTGTAAAAAGTTATCATTTTTGAGAGTTAAACGAAAGATAATTCTTGTTCTGGGTTTAGTTCTTAATTACTTGAATAATTTTCTACCACGACTAGTTTTCACTCGAATCATCATCAAGTATCCGTCGAAGATACTTAAGAATAACTTAAGAAACAAAACTCGTTGTTGTTAATAACAAATAAAATGATTCAATATAATCACAATCCATAAATTTATAAATAAAAAAAATCATAGTTATAAAAACCAATAATTCTCGTTTCAAAAAAATTACTTTATCTTATTTAGGAAGAATTTACTTCCAGTTTTGTTAAATTGATATATTAACCATATTGTATAAACATTATGTATATCACATATTTAAACAGATTGAATTTAAATATGTTTAATATTTGGATCTGAATCTGACATATATTATTAATTTTGCATAATATTTAGAGAAAAGAATATTTTAAGATTTTTTTTGATAATTAAATACATTGATAAATCAAATCATAACATTACTACAAATTTAATTAATAAAAATTTAAGTCTCTGTTCTTTTTCAATTCTCTTTCATTGAATTCATTCATTGATTTTCTAACAAGGTTTGTTTGTAATTATTATTATTTATATTTCAATGACTGTATTTTAAAGAATAAAGTCGTATGAATCTAAAATATATATACATATATATATATATATATATATATATATATATATAATCATAATAACTAACCTAAATATAAAGACACTTCTTTTCAAAAAATCCAATATTTATTATGTATATTAAAAAATATAACCTATATATATATATATATGTATGTATGTATGTATGTATATATTTGTGTTAACAACACAGGTTTATTTCTCAGTTGTAAAAACTTTCATCCATTGCAATAAAGTTCTGATTAACCCGTCATGATTATACGTTTCTTGCAAAAAAAACTAAGTCGTATTATCTTTATGATCTCGGTTATAAAAACAGACGAGAAATCGTAACGCCACAAATAAACATAAAAATAGTACAATTATTGTAATTAGTTCGTTTCGTTTCCAGTAGCAAATTGGAAGTGGAGACCTGTGCTCCTTAGGCGTTTTCCTTGTATTTTTTCCCGTGTGATAAAATCTAGAAAGCAGTTTTCTCGGAGGAAACGATTATTCGCTGATTTTATTTTAATTCGATTTCAATATTCGATTTTCTTACTATTGGTATGTATTTTAATTAAATGTTTTATGTTTTAATCAATTAGTTAATTTATGTTTGAATAATATTTACGTGTATAGAGTTTGTGTTTTTAAGACTGATATTAATTTATTAAAAAGATGTCTGACGAAAAAAAATTATAAAATATAAAAGATTAATTACTCATAAACACATAGAAAAAATTTGTTGTAAATTGATCTTTAGATTTTTTCATCGTTAAGTAATTTATATTTAGTACTAAATTTTATTTATGTGAATTTAGAATGATGTTTTTATTAAAAATAAAAAAATGTAGATGCATAAATATGACAATTACGAGTAATATGTTTTAATAAATAATTAATTGATTCGAAATAAAAAAAGAATTGTTTCATTTATGTGCAAAATCAATTGAGCTGAATTCAGTTACAATAAGGTAATTGAGATTATAATTCCTAAAAAGGATCAATGAATAGAAAATAAAACAAACCCGTAAAAATGAAATAATCATTATAAAAAAAATTCCTTTCCAAATACATAAACTGTGCCAGAACGATCTCTATGTACCATTAATGTCAAAACTTTAGAATCAGATTATAACAGACTCGTATTTCGTATCATTTGCTTCGAATCCCTGATGGGTAATAAAACGTTTGCAATCTCGCCATAAATCTAACACAAGTATTATCGACAGAAGTTGTAAACTGTAAAAAAAATGCAGTTTCGTGAAAATATGTCGATATATTAACGGGCCTGTCTGATTTTTTCTTTTTTTTTGTTATAGTCAGTACGGTCGATGTGGACGCCGTGTTGGAACACACTGCAACGTTACCGTGTGATATTGAACCTGAGAGCCGCGAGGATAGAGTCTATATGGTGTTATGGTTTCGCGAGAATGTAGGAAAACCGCTTTATAGGTGAGTTATATTAAAATTCAATCTTCATATTTATTTTTTAATGGACCCATTCTACTTTATGATAAGATATGAGTGCATTTTTTTTAAAAAAATGTTTGTTATTCGTAAATGCATTAGAGATATGTTTAAATATAAACTTCTACTCAAAATACCTAAAAGGAAATAAATTCATCTTTATTTCTCTCTAATTTATATATATATATATACATATGTATATATATATATATACATATGTATATAATTAGAGAGAAATAGAGATACATTTATTTCCTTTTAGATATTTTGTGTAGAAATATACATATATACATATATATATATATATATATATATATATATATATATATATAAATTGATGCTAATAAACTAATTCTGATGTCTATATTCAAGGTAAGTAATCATAAATAAGTTTCATATATGAAAATATATAATATTAAGTTTTTATTTTATGAAAATATGCCAAGAATTTCATTACATTACTGGTACATTTTCAATATATTTGAGAAATATATTGAAAATCAATATATTTGAGAAATATATTGAAAATCAATATATTTGAGAACATGCTTAATAGAAAACTTTAAAAAGGTTACTAGTAAAAGACTATTTTAAGAAAATATGTTTTAATTTAGTGGCTTCTTGAATTTAAAAGAAAAAAAAATTGAACCAATTATCAGTTCATGATAATAAGTTTCTTAAAACCACTGTTTATTTTTGATTGCTGCAATTGTTTGAGTACTTGTATCAGTCTAATTTGGTTTGATTTACATGAACTGTTTTCGACATTAATGATGGAATATTAAGTCAAGCAAGTTATCAGGTTATTCATTTTTTAACTTTTAAAAATCTTATAAGAAATAAATTACTAAATATTCTAAATTATTTTTTTGAAAAAATACTAAATAGTTTTTAATAATTGTGCAATGAAATAATAATAAAATCATTTTTTAAATGAATATTAAGAAACACGTACTATAAATTTTAAATTTCAGATAATGAAGGAAGGTAATAATTTAAAAAAGTAAAAATTATATACTAACCTTTAATATTCTGGTTCTGAGCTAAAACAGCCACTGTTGGTGTCCTTCAGGTATTTACTAGAACAATAAGAAATAAAATTAAGTAGTTATTTCTACTTTAAGTTCCAGTAATATAAGATTTAAATGATTTCACTCTTTTAAGTTTAGTGATAATTTAGCATACCACATATAAAAGTATTATTTTCAAATTCATTATATGATGATTAACCATCATAATTTGCAACTAATTTCTATACTCGATAACAAAAAGAGTGCCTTAATTAATATTTTGACACACAACTTTTGTATTTTAAAAGAATTGAAAAATGTTAAAGATATATAAATATATATCATCATCAGCCCCTGTTAATCCACTGCTGGATAAAGGCCTCTTCCATGATTTTCCATTTTGTTCGATTCAGTGCCTCTCTTTTCCACAGTTTTCCAAGAAAGTTATTAATAACCTAATAAATATATATATATATATATATATAAATATAAATATATATATATATATATATATATATATATATATATTTATTCTAATTTCTTTGAGTACTGTGCTCTTAGAGTAATCTTTTCAAAAAATTATTTTCCAATTTATATCATAACAGTGATACTATTGGTTCTTTTACTACATAGTAATACTTTTAAAATATGATTTGTTTTATCTATAAATACAAATGGATTTACAATGTATACACATGTTATAATTTTGTTGTTTTATAGACAAATTTAAAATCTATATAGCTTTTTCATAGAAAAAAGAAACATTTCTTGTACGAATCTTCTCCTTGTCGTATATGAATAAGGTTTTCTTTAAGTCAGTTGTGTATATAATAATTCAAAAATTGAGTAGTATACAAGTATTAGATTTAGAAATTAGTCTGATTTCAAATCTTGTGCACTGAATCATTTTAATGGTTGAAACATGAACTACAATGATCACAATTAAAGCTTACATAAAATGACGTCTTCATAAAATATTATTGTGTACTGTTTATATGTGTTTTATTTTATGAATTTGGGTAGATCCACACCTGAAGTTTTCACCTTAAATATTTCTATAGAAAAGAAAATAGATATCTTAGTTTCGAATATGTATTTAGACTAAATAATTTTCTAGAAAAATATTAATATAAGTATATATGTGGTTCCACGAACGAATTCTTTTTATCTCATAAATAAAAAATATTTTTTTGGTTAGCAGCAATACTATTCTGACCTCTTATATTTAGGACGTTAAGAGACATGAAAAAATAACCAAGTTGATTTATATATATATATATATATATATCTTTACTTTTTTCATTTAAATATATTTTTTATCTTAAATTTACTGTATTTATTTCTAATAATTTTTCATATTACTGTCTTAGTAATTTACCTTTAAAATTTTGTGTAAACAGTAAATTACCGTAACAGTAAAGATCGAACTATTGGATATATATTAAAGGAAGACATTTAGATGTAAGATATAATGATATAAGGAAGATTTAATTTTAAGGAAATTCAATTTTCTGTGATTTGACACTCTAAAGATGATGCTTACACCATAGAAATGTGCATCAACATTAATCAAAAAGATCAATAGTGACTTATTGAACATTTCTCACTAGTAGTTTTTTTGTGATTTGTGAGATTAAAAAAATAATTAATTTATGAACGTGAATTTAGTCCAAATCCTTACACTTTTGTATATATATATATATATATATATATATATAATGTGAAAATAATTAAATAATTAAATTAAATTAGCAAGATCTCTCTTTTGTTAATCAGACCATAGATTGGTTTGTTTCAATTTATATAAATTTCAGTTTGTTGAGAATTCTGACGACTTTTAATACACTGATTTCATTTTACCATCTGCATCTTATTCTAATGAACAATTAAATTTTTCATTAATCTTTAAAAGCAATTTCTTATTTTCAAAGTAACAGAGTATCTTTTTTTGAAAGCTCATATATTTGAAAAAAGACGATAATTTTTATTGAATAGATTATCATTTACATCAAAGATCACTTAATTTCTTAATTGCAACTAATGAAAAAAGCCATAAGTACTGCAGAAATATCTAATCATCTTCTATAGAATATACTGATAATACATCTCTTCAAATGTCATATTTGTGTCATAAGATTATATATTTCCCTTGAGCCATAGTTTTAAATATCAAAATATAAAAATGTTAAAGTATGTGAAATAAAAAAACATATAAAATAAGTAGCCAGTGTACTGATGTTTCATTTCTCTCTTACTGAAAAGTTAAGAAATATATTCGATGTTAGATACACGAGTACTCGGTTTGGAAAAGGTTAACCGGATTATATGTACATATATATATATATATATATATATTACATAGTATATTCAATAGGCATATTGTAGGGTTCCGAGAGACTCTCAAGTGCGTCTACACCCTATATATAGGTATTTACGGTCGAATGTGTAGCGTACATAATATTTCCAAGACAGTAATCGTGTTGAGTATGCGTGCAAATATGCACAAATGCAGCAGTGAAATGTTTATTGTGTGTGGAACTATTCGCACGTTGTTGTAAAACTATTATGGTTTATTGTTTGTTTCGGTATGTTTATGAACAATTCCAATTTTCAAGTTGAAAGTTTCAACCAATTAGATAATGGCAATTGTACGACGAGGAGTACGTTCTGAAATATTTAGGCGTCATCTAATTAGTGAGTGTTTCACTCGTTTCGCAATGAATTATAGTGAATATATTGCTTATAGCAAACCATATTATATAGAATTTAAACTAATAACGAATCGTACTATACGAAGCAGACATAAATTATTCAATTTAATATCAGTGAAACGATTCGTAACTTGTTGGGATGTACAGATGGGATTCGGTTACGGATTTGAAACATGTTGAGTGTGTGATTTAGATGCATATTAAAAATATTTTATATTTATTCACATAGACACTACACATATCCATATATATATATATATATATATGTATATGAATTTTATTCAATAAGGAAAATTAAATATATAAGAAAACCAAATAAAATAATAAACTCACATACAATACTCTATTAAAAATACTTATTTCTCCGAAGTACACGTTAATTTTTAATATGTGCATAAAAACAAGTATTGATTTTATTATTTCATTCCTATTACTCACATATTAGTACTCTATTAATACACATATTAATATTCTATACGAGTAAAAAATTTAATTCCACAATACACATTTTTATTGCACGTAAATAAGTTTAAAACTTTATCATAATCCCAGTTGAGCATTTCGCAATTGTTTATCCTGTGTATTTTTACAAAGCTAACAGAAAATCAAATTGAAAATATACTAATTCTGTTTAGTTAATACATTTGTTTATTTTTCATTTTCAAATTCAATTATTTCAAAATTACAATTAAACTATCATAATTTTCCATTGAAAAATGTAATTTATTGAAGTATATACGAATTAAAATTTTTACCTTTTGAACGCTTTGAGTATACTTTTTTTGTATTATTTTATAAAAGAGGATTTCATCATATTCACTTAACAATAAATACTTTTAAAAGTAATGAATATTTTTATAAATTGAATGAAAAGAATTATACTATATAAATTATTTTTAAGTTTATTCTTTTTTGGATACTTTCATAATATTATTAAACAAAAAATATCTGCTCACAACTTTTAGTTTACTTTTTTAAGAAAACCAATACTTGTCTAATATACAAGAACAGTCTTCTCTCGTGTAACTTAACAGTTATTCTAAAGTTACCTAATATATTAGATAAGAATATATATATATATATATATACATACATATCTATATATATATATATATATCTATATATATATATATATACATACCTATATACATATATATATATACATAATAAAAAAAAAGTAATGAAAATCGTGTTAGTCTTGTAAGAATGTCTCATAGAAAAAAAAAAAAAAAACAGAAAATATATATCACACATTTACACCAACACTCTCAACCCGTTACTAGCAAGAAGTAAAATATCTTCAGAGAAGTCATCCATTTTTGAACACAGTAAACAATCATATATTAAGCACAAGACAGCATCTTTATCCAACAACCAATTCTATATCGCGTAAAATGACCCACAAAATGGGTATCGTATATTTTTTTCGACTTTGCTACAATGTATAGAGAGGAAGCGTAGCGAACGCTAAGAGGTCCTAGGGGATCATCTCAAGATGGGTTTGCGGAGTGGTCGGTCGTCGATCGTATCTCACCGGGGATTGCGCTCTACTAGCACATACAGACAGTGGCGGCTGGTCGTACAAGCCATATGAGGACAAAAATTTACGTTGAAAGCGAAGAATTTTGATCGATTTTTTTTACTAATATGCATTAGGCTTTCAAATCCAGAAATTATTTGTAATTTAAATAAAAGTGAGTGATCTTTAATAAAAGTAACAACTAGATACAATCATATTCCAATTATTACACTATATAAATGTAATAAAAACAATAATTTTAGGTAATAAAACGTAAAGATTATTAATAAATACTATATATTTATATTTAGAATTCTGCCATTTCTGTTGTACACTTTCCCATGTATTAATTACTTTATTTGTTCTCTTTTTACAGTTCTAATGTGTTTTTCTTTGACAATAAAAACATTTGACTCCTGCTCCAATATACATAAGTTACAAAAATATTACAATTTTATAAATATATTTAAAATATTACTATTTTATAATAATATTTAAAATATATTTAGTAAAATACAAATTATTATTGATTAAATAAATAATTTTGAAAATTAGAATTAATAATCAACCGATGGATAAATATTTAAGAATTATATTTATAAGTTTCATTTTTCTATAATAAAATTGAAGAATTAATTGGATATTCAATATTTTATACTACTGGATCATATAACGAAATGTATAAATTCTTTTAAAAATATTTTGTAATAAATTTAATGAATCTATTTTTTTTTTAATATATGAAATTAAGTATAAAAAATAAAATATTCGTTTTTAAACTCAATCGAAACTACGTTTGATATATTTTTGTTTTATAAAATTAAATTTTGTATATTGAAGCCACTGAAGTGTAACCATCGAGCAGAAAATAACTGCTTAAATAATAACTTGACTTATGCAAAGAATGATACTTTATATTAATTAAAATTAACATTTGTCGTTGACCGTTAAAAAGCTTGTCAATGAATATTAAAACTTACAAAGAAGTTTACCTGGAATGAAATGCATTCTTCTCTGTTCTCAATACTATTTATTTCAGTAAAAGCTATCAAGATACATTAATGAGTTTAATTGGTAAAAATAAAGCCTTATTCTTTATTGAAAATCTTGTCTCCTGATTTGCTATCTTAAAGAATTGCATTGAAAATAATTACATTACATTCATTATTATTAGAATAAATCACTTTTATAACTACATATGATTATTCTTATCTTGTCACTTGAAAATGTAGTAACGTCCTATACTATCAGTTAAGATGTTTTCAATTTCAGGAGTTTGTGTAATTTTTCAGCAAAATTTTATTATATGCTCATCTGTTCTTTTTTTAATATTTCTAAACATTTTTAAACAAATATTGGCTTTAACCTAACCGTTAGTGCAACTAACGATTCATTATATATATTTTTTAAACTTAAATACCGGTTATTTTAGAATATATGTAGCCGCCTATGTTTTAACAAACTCTAGAAATGATGACCGGTCTCTGCAGTTCAGTTGGTACTGTCGATACGCTTTGCTACGCACCGCGAATTTCGAAAACTGCGAAGCTACAATCGACTCTACATGCAAACATTTACGTTTGTGTATATATATATATATATATATGTATATACATACAGATGTTCTTGAGAATAACAGTATATATACATACGATTTGAAGTAAAAGTGTGATTTGGGAATGATTCGAAGTCTTTATTGAACGAATTTCCCTTCTTGCATATGAAACATAATCGACTGTTCAAATTACATTGTAAAATTTACTATCAAAATATTTACACATATCGGGTATGTTGTACGTTTGTTCTAGTTTCTGTACAAAATAGTAATTTTTGATGAATGTATAAAGAATATTATGACAAGAACCGAATTTATTTCCCACATAAATACAAGAGCCTATTTATATGTCGTGCAGTTAAATATATATCATATAAATAGAATACAAATAAAATATGAATACATTTCAAGGATACATATCTAATTAATGTTCTGTTTGAAATTTTTTTCTTCTTACTAATGAATTTTTTTTTAAATCTAGATTTAGTAGTTCTGAATTAGTGCTTTAAAATTGTGTATATTACCAATATATTTTTTAAACCTCTCGTCTCTAAATTTCAAAAATATATAGCATGTGTATATTTCCAAAAAGTATAAAATATTAGATTTTTATTTAAAAATTATACTGTGTATATATAAAAAGTAGATTTATGTTCAAAAACACCAATTTATTTTGTTTTGGTATACAACATTATTTTCGAGAAAACTAGAAACAATTTGTTGAATTTCTGATAATCTGTGAATAGAAATTTAGAAATCAGTATTCGGAATAATTAATAAAATATTTAATGAAAAATGAAACATTTACTTCCTTTAAGTACATTATTTTTTTTTAAATTGGTAAGAAATTAATTCCTGAACTAAAAACTAGAGTTTAATTTTATATTATTGAAAATAAATTCGAATTTTTTACTATTAAATTATTTAGATATTTGTTACTTATTTAAGAAATCACACAAATCTTTAATGGTATATTATAATAACTTAACAAGTTTATATACAATATAGTAACAATTTATAGCCTTTGTGTGTAACAAAATATAACTTCTCATATTTAGTACTATACTCAGACACAAACAAATCTTAATTTATCAATATGTACTATAGTTGTAATTAAATACAGAAACTTCGTGAGAAATATATATGCACATATGAATATAGTTCATCCATTAAAATTAAATTAGGAAATAATACTCTATCAGCAGGATTTATAGCGACTGAAACACTAATCTAGGTTTATTTACCGACCATATTTTATGATAAAATTCTGTCGTACTTTCGGATAAATGAAAATTAATTAAATACTTTATCACCAGTGTTATATAGATATATGTCATTATTTCATTTTGCAAATTAATTTTCAAAAGAATTGAATAAAACACTTTAAAATTTTCTTAAGACTAGAATTAGTTTATTTAAACAATACTCCAAAAATATTAGTTCATCTTTCCTTTTAAAAAACAAAGGTTTTAAAACTATCATCTAATTGACATTTTACCTCTTTGAAGTATCTTTTATCTGATGTGCATTTCGTTTGTATATCTTATTTTTATAGAACTCTTTATAATAATTTCTTTATGGTGAACTTTATATTATATATATATATATATATATATATATATATATATATATATTATAATGATATCAGTATGTTAAAAAGTATTTAATCGGCAATTAAATAAAGTGAATTTGTAATATAAAATATACGAATTTCAAATACGCAGAAATATAATAATTATGAACATTTTGTATTGTTTTTTCCAAAGAAGACATTACAAAAAATACGTATTAAATACAATTTTCAAAAAAAAATTTCAAATACTTTAGTGTTCAACGTAAACTAAATTAAAGTGTTGACGGTCATTTATAGTCAATTGTGATTAATATGAATAAGGAGTAAGACAAATTTTAATTTAATATTTAGTGATGCAAAAGAACTACTCAGTAATTGTTAAACAAGTTCACAGAATTGCATTTACGACTTTATTTATCATAACAGTCATAATTTGAGTATTGGAACATATTATTGATAAAAATATATTGGAATGTATAAAAATATTCCTCTCATTAAATTTATAATAAAGTAATAATTTTCAAATTGCATCACATCTGAATATGAAAAGTGGATTTTATCAAGTAATGCTGGGACAAAAAGAGTTTATGTTGAAAATAGTAACTGATCAATAAAGTATCAAAATGAGTTGCACACAAAAAACAGAATAATTTACTTGTGATAAAATTAGAAAATGGTTTTCTGTAATTTATTCCGACCAAGCGATGAAACCGAAAAATCAACCGCTATTAGAATCATTTGAATATTTTAAAAATAGAAAATTATCAAAGCTCATCTAGTCAAACTCAATAGAAAGTATTATCAACTGTGACAATACACAATCTCATATAATAATGAAGACCCAGACAATTGATAAATTGAATATGGAACAGAAATCTTGAATCACTCGTCATTTACTGATTTTTCACAGAGGTTATAATTTTTCAATTTTAAAATTTTTTATTATTATTTATTATTGATATTTATTATGTTTTAAAATCATATTTTAAATTTTTGTAACGTATATATATATATATATATATATATATATAATTATAAATTCTCAAAAGAGATTAAAATAGTGATTAGTGGACTTTTTGTGTCAACAGAAGGGTTTTAAAATTTTCTTTAGTTTAAATTGGTATCAAATGTGATTGTTAGTTGCAAGTTATAATAGCAAATATACAATAGATTAAAAAATACATTTGATATTCATTTCTATTTAAAACAGTCTTCTCATTAACAAAATTCTAAATCAAATTCAATTATTTGAAATCAACTTAGATCGTACAGATCCAAAAGTAAAGTTTACTACAATCATATGAAGTTAATGTTCTTAACAATATAAACTTCATTTTAATTTTAAAGCAGTCATACAAATTACGCCCACATGTTTGCGCCATTTCACTGAATTAGTTCATATTTCAACATTAAAAAAGCGTATTTTTAAATGAAATCATTAAACTTTTATTCCTGGTATCATTATAAGCATCCATAATGATAAACGTTGAAGTTTTATTTAATTAAGCTATAGACTTTGTTACTAAAAATAAACATTTAATATCGTACACACTGGTATTTATATTATGAAGTTTTATAGTTATGGTCTTAAACAGATTCAAGTCTTAAAATTGAATATATATATATATATATATATATATATATATATATATATATATATACATACATATTTATCTCGTTTGTTTTCAAATTCTTGTATGACGTACACATAGCGACAGTAATAATGATAAAAAACACATACATCTAATGTTCTTTTATCTAATACTTTCTTTCTATAGTTTCCTGTTCGCATCTACTGTATATATAAAGGATAGATAATGTCAATAATGAAGATAGTATATAAGGTAGTTTCTTTTGCGAGATAAGAAAATTGGCTTCTACATCATGTTTTCACGTACATGCAACGTTCTTGGCGTATAGCAGTTCCTTTATTGTCTCTTTATTAATCTATAGTAGAATAAATTGAATTCTTTAAGAAAATAGCAGGAAGAAGCTGACGACGTATGACAACATTCCAAACGATATGAAAACAATACAAGGTTTTATCTAACATATGTATATATATATATATATATATATATGTATGCATGTGTTACATTTAATTATTTTGCTTTTGAATTTTCTTATTATTAAAGTGATTTACTAAAAGAATAGATGAACTAACTTTAAAAACGAGTAAACTATAAAAAATGTTTTAATTTGTTTCAATTATAAATTAAAATCAATAACTTTTTTCTTATTATTATGTCCTCTTTTTCTATAAATTTAAAAGCTTCTATTCATGATAAAAGTTTCTAATAGTTTCTTTTAGCAACTGAATTGATATAGTAATAACCATATTTTTATGGATTACTCTAATCTAATCTAATATAATATTTCGATCAAAAATGCCGATTAAATGTTAATAATTATTTATTTTTTCATCAATATATATGTATAAAAACATATTTAGAATACATGCAGTCTGGCTGAGAAAATAAAAATATACTCTAAAATTTCAGACAATTTATTTGAAGGAGACAGAAAGGCATGAAAATGAATTATGTATTTTAATAAAACAGACTGAAACAAGTATTCTTATTAATGATACCTTTGTAAAAAATAAAATCTTTTTGGTTATTGATATTGTTTTAATGCGATACAATTGTATTACATATGTTATAAATCATATACAAAACCTAATAAAACATACAATTATAACTATTTAGAATTATTTCATTAAAATAACTAGTCACAAATTTCATTACTTAACGAATTGCAGATTAGTTTAGATTGTTTTTATGTTAATTAAGTCAGTATGAATATTATTTCTTCATTTTTTGTCCTGATAATTTTTGTCTGTGTGAATTAATTGTGTATCTGCTCTAAATTTTTTGTACGTTCATTATCTTGAAATAGATTTTAGATAAATTCTAATTAGAGATAGCAGACATGTTGATACTAGCAATGAAAAACGGAGTAATCGAAAATAATGAACCCAATATTAAAAGAGTATAGAGCTTAATGATGATAATATTTCTGAGAGGTTGTGTAATTTTAATTATAATTTACAATTTATTTATAATTTTTTTTTGTATAAAATAATTGACTTCTTTTTGAAAAAAAGTTTAAACATTGATAAAATAGTAGATTTTCATTTATTTTCAAGTCTGATTATTTCATGATGAGATTGTGGAAAGTACCCGATAAGCTTCAATGACTGGTAAAAGTTAGAATTACTGAAGAAGTGAATTCTGTATCACCGGACATGTTACCGCATGTAATGTGAAAAGTTACAAATTGAAGAAACGAGTGCAACGATTTTAATAAAAAACTACTTAGAGGGAAACTAAAAATAGTTTATAATATATCTTTGAAATCAGCCTCATTCATTGTACATTATTACTTATATAAAATGAAAATCATATTTATAATTATCTGATTTTTTTAGATTTGATTTTTAGAAAAAATTTTTATTCTAACCAAATTTTTGAATGTTAGAAAGCAATTTGATATTAAATATATGTTAACTTTATACAATAGATGTTTCTCAATCAAGGTACAGTAGTTATTATGGAGAAAATATTAAGAAATATCAGAGAAAACTTTGAATATCACTGAAAATATTAAATTTTCATGGATGATGAATATTTTAATTTTAATAAACTATTGATTAGTTAATTACAATCAATAGTTTATTTTTTAACAATTATTTTATAAACTATATGTACATATTTGTAATATTCTCAACACTAGAAGAGAATAACTTAATGCAAAATCATATCCATGGATAAATATCTGTTTATTTTTGAAGATATTTGAAAATTTGTTCAGTTCTTTAATGATTATCTAGAGCAACATTTTTAGAGTTATTGGTACAATATTGAAATTATAAAAAAATAAATATTTATCACAGAGTGGAAAATATTCCTATTAGAAATCTAAAAAAAAATAGGGAGAAAAAATATTCTGTCTCAAAATAATTGAAATAGTTTGAAGAATAATGCTTTTATTTGTGACATTTTTCAAATTTGAAATGATATTTTCTTAAAATAAGTTTGAAATTCAAGTACTTGCAATGTTAATAATCGCAAGTCTTTCTCACATACAGCGAAAATAAAATAAGTGTCCGTTTTTGTGACATGACAACTTTCTTTAAAACTAAGAAATGTCTTTTCAATACTAAAAGAATGTTTCAAAAGAATATTAAAAAAACTAAAGCTTCGTCTAGCTATGTGTTTACAAGTAAAAACAACAAAAAGTTTATTTGAAATTTAAAAATAGGTGAGAAATTAAATATTCGCAATATTTTGAGACACTTTTTATTTATTTTTATTCGGCTAGAAGAATTTTTTAGTATCATGTCAAGTCATTTTGGAAGGTGAATAATAAGAGAATATGATAGAATATTTTAAAATTTTATATAATTTTAAGAAGTATCAATTTTTATTATTTTAATCTTTAAAAATGATTGTTGTGTAGTTTTATAGTGCCAATTATATATTTTTTATTGAATTCTATCAACTTTTCAGAAATATATTTGAAATAAATCCCTATATGGTTTTCGTTTACTGCTAATAATTTTCTATTTAAACATGTACCAATAAATAATTGTAATAATGTTTATTCGACAATAAATTAATTAAGTCAAACTACTGAAACATTCATATCAAAATATAGCATTCGTGAATATTCAACTTGACTCATTTATGAACACAGTAAACAATATCCAATTAAATCCATATAATTAAAACATATAGCTGATCAAAACGACGTCCAAACAATTCAATACATCCCGTTTCTCGATTACGTTAGGTCGACACAATGTTCGAAAATAATGTATATTAATGAAAGCCGAAACTATAATATAAAGGATGAGAATGTGGGAACAAACACGCGCGCGTACATACACTGTTCATATATAATCAAGATAATCAACGAGAATTTTCAAAGCTACAAACGGCTAATGCGATAACTGGCCAAACGGCCGAGTCGCAAAAGTCGAAGTCTATACAACTACATATTAATTACACAACATGCCGTGTGTATATGAACGTGGACGGACGAAGGGGCAGAGGGGTGACACGGCGGGGATGTGCCGCGGACGTTACTATGAACTAATTACAGAGATTTCAGGGAAAACTTTGTGTACTCCCTGTTCAAACGTTAGTTCGTCGCTGAAGCAGTCATCTCTATTGCTATTGGTCTGACACAAACTTTAACAGCCTGGCATATTAGACTACAGACCGGCATTAAGGAATCTCTGATAGTGGTGGAGAGGTATTTTAACTCTGTTCCATGCAAAATGTTAGAAAAGCTCAAAACTATCCACAAAATATTTTTTAACATTCTACTGAAGTGTGTATGTAAAAGAATTTATTTCTAAACATGTTTAAGGGAATGTCGTTCTATTGAAACCTATCATATATTTTTCAGAAATATAAAATAGTTATTTTAACTGCATAATAAAATTTTCATTATTGAATTATTTAACATAATAATGGAAACTTCTAACATTATTTTATTTAAATAAAAGTACTAAAATATAGTACTCGAATACCATTACAATTATTTAAAATATTCACTACATAGTTTTCTTAAGCCAGAAGTCATCAAAAGAAGGTAAACGAATAAATTCGATGAACTTTTAACAATAAAAAAGAAAAATATTTATTACTAAAGGTAGATATATAAATTTTTAATATAAATTTTTAGCTTTAATATCATATTTCAATTTTGTTTTTGTATAAAAAATTCTAATTATTTGCATGTATATATTTTTGTATGACGTTAAATTAAATAATGAACTGTGTGGGAGTAAACATTTTTTGGGAATGTTGATTTTTAGATTATATACATGAAATATAATTACAAAAACATTTTAAAGCGAAAGAAAAGATGTACGTATTAATTAAATTAAATGTAAATATAAATTTCATTTTGTTCATTTACAATATAGAATAAAAAATGATAGGATAAAAAATGAAAATTTAAAGCCTGTAATATAATAAGAATTTATGTTCATATTATACTAAATAAATTTAGAAAAAATATTTTTCTATGACATAAATATGCAAATCCTAGTCCAATCCTGTAAAATAATGCATGTGGTAGTATCATGTTTTATATAGAGTGTGGGTCGATGTAAGGGAAGTGTCTTGGAGTTCTCCAGTCTAGTGGACGGTAGGAATGGGATACTTCATTACTACAATGTTGACTGTAAGACTGGACATGGTGATGTGTTCAAAGCCACAGCAGTCTCTGAGCTATGTCAACTACTCAACGTTCTTTCAATATAAATGCTAAATTAAATCCACCGTCTGAGATTTTACATTGTTCGTGGAACGATATAAATTCATCAGAAAAATATGATGGAAACTAACAAACTTTATAACAATTTAATGCACTTCATGGATTTTACACGTCATGTATACAAAAAAAGAAATTAATATCAGAATAAAGTAAACTGTTTATTTTTATTTTTTCGTTAATTCAGTATTTATTTGTAAAATTCAATTTATAATTTTATTGAGTTGATAAAAGAAAAAATAATATTTCATTCTAATAAAAACCATTTATTTTAAAAAAATACTGTGAATCAATATAGAAAGTTTTTTTTAATAAAACGACTATGAGTCAGATAATTTTGAAATGAAGAAAAATATAATGGCAGAAAGAAAACTGTTTAATGATGAAACAAAATGTACCTTCAGTAATAATCTAATTATCAAATAGATTTAAAACATCCTATTCATGTTTCGTGTATAAGAGGAGGCAAAAAACCAAATTAGTTTGTTAAGAGAACTGAATAAACTCTTTGGAAAGAAATGTTGTATCTAATTTAAAACTTTTTGGTTTAGACAATTCATCCCCCATTTCTCTTAGAGCAGATAGAATAATAAGCCAAGACAATGTAAACATAATCGAAGGATATAACAGAGAAATAAAATAAAAGAATTTAATATTACTAATTTATCCACGGATGCATATTTTTTAATAATAGGTCAGCATGAAATAAACATAATTTTTGAACATTGTTTAGAATATAAATAAGCATTGAAAATCTGTGTGAACCATCATTCATACTGATTCAACAATTTATATTTTCATTGCAAATGATATCGATATTAATTTTCAATATTTATGTTTTAAAATTAAAATAACCTAAAAGCTTTTTCTAGATAAATTTTTCTAAGAATCATTTAAAATTTATAAAAATGCACATTTTTCAATGTAAAAATCGATTCTTTGAAAAATAAGTACATAAAAATAATAAAATGAATAAAAAGAATGATTCTATAAATTATAGAATTTTCAAAGAACGGATACTTTTTAAAGGATTGCATATAAAATATATGTTTCTTTTAAAAAATATGCATTTTAATATTATTCAAATCTTTGATTATAACAAAAATAAAAATACTACAAGTAGGTTTCGTGACTTTATATGTAATAGAGTGGATAGTAGGAGAACAAGTTAATAAATAGTCAAGGAATATAAATATTACGAAATGAAATTTCTCAAGAAAAATATGCAAATCCTAGCCTAATCCTGTAAAATAATGCATGTGGTAGTGTCATGTTTTATATACAGTGTGAGTCGATGTAATAATTAACAACATTATGTTAATTATATAAAAATATTGAAATGTTTGTATGAAAAAAGTTTAAAAATTAAAGATGAAGGAAGTAAGCAATACAAAATAAAGAACTTGTATATAAGAAAAAAACGTACCATGTGTTTAACAAAAGGCAAAAAGTAAGTATTTGAACAAATTTTACATCATCTTAAGACACACAAGAAATGAAAGGGGAGATACTAAACAGTAATTGATGTATATCTACAAATATACATGAATATATGTAGATAAAAAATACTTCTCAATTATTTTTTATACAAATATATATATATATATAGTATGCAATTATTTTAAAAACGAAATGTTCAAAGAAATTTGTCAAATATACATTCGAGACGAGAGATATTGAAAATGTCAGAAAGTTGTATACACATAGTCAGTTGTATTTGTACTGAATGTAAATTTCATCGATTGCAACATTAAAATTATTAATATTGGTTTATGTTTGACTTTCTTGGAAAATATACGTTATATAATGTTAAAAATAACATTCAAAGCAAACGAAGAAGTCATATTTTTCAATGTAAAAAAAGAAAGAAAGAAATAAATCACGATGATTGAAAATCTACCTGAACAGGTTTATATATTAGTATAAAATATACACACACAAACATATATATATATATATATGATTTAATATAAACATATATACGTATATATATATATATATATCGCATTTTATATATGTACATATAATAAAAAAAGTGGGACGTCTGAAACACCTTGTGAAATAAACTAATGTCACAGATTTCTTTTTAAATATATATATATATATATATATAGTTTCTTCAGATTTTTAAATGAAACGTTATTGAATATAATATATAAAGGAAAATGTTTGATTTTATTGATATTTTTACACGTTTACTGTATTTGCATTATTTAATGATAGAAAGTGAAATGTTCATCTTATTTTTCAAATAATTTTACTGTTTATTTCCTTAATAAAATGACAAGGAAAGCAAACAGTTGTTGTCATTTAAGAATAATTACAAATTATTTACCTTATAACAAAAAGTATTAATTGAATTAGCTTTTTTTCGCTCCAGATAATAAAATTTTGTAATTAAAATGTTTAATAGCTTACTTTTTATGATTTTAATAATGAATTTTTCATGTTTGGATAGTTTATTCATTCTTATAGAGCTTTAAAGTAGAAAAAAATAACTATAAGATTAGTCAGAGAGACAACGTTTATAATTCTTAGATATCTGGAATATTTTAAAAATATTTTTAGAAATACTAAAAAAGATATATACTACAAGTTCTATTAATAACTAAAGAAATGAATTCACTTTTATAAATAGGACTTTCGCTCACCCTGCTAATCTTATACTTTTTTTAATCAAAAATGTTAAATAAATAATAAACATTTTTTATTGTTTCTTATGGACATTTTGATATCGATATCATTATTGTCAGAGTATCAGTGTATAAAAATCGCAAATCAGTGAAAATGATAAGGAAATGGACATTGAAATTAACATTAGCATATTGAATAAAATTATTTCAATTATGGAATTATTTTTTTTATTGAAAAATCTGTTTGGAACTTTGGAACTTGGAGTGTAAAAATCATTTACAGAAGTAAGTCGGGGTTCAATGTAATAAGTATTTAATTTTCTGTGTAAAAAAATACGGATACATTCATAAAATACGGCTAAAGATAAGTTTTAAATTATGTTTCAGTTTCGTTGGTATTTGAATCTTATATATATATATATAATTATAATGAAGAAAAAATACAAATATTGTTTAAATATCCCTCACAAATTGCTTTATCTTCAAACAAATCATTTCATCGTAATTTATTCAACATAAATTCGTACGTCACACAGATTTCGAACATTCAAAAAATTTGTCACACGATGAAAATTTCCAAACATATGAAAACATTTCATACGAAAGCGAGAATAAAATGTTATGAAACATGTTACATTAGGACGAAAAAAGATTAAAGTGTCACATATATCCATTTTAAAAATAACAGTCGTATTGGACAAGAGGAATTAAATGAACAACAAGTATCCGGTTTGTGTACGTCGTCGTGTCTCTCTGTGTGAATATAACACATTTGGTGCATGATTATTGTTCCAGCGAATGCACAACCTGCGCGCACACAATTCTCTCAGCTTTGTTGAAGTACGACACACAAACACGTGCTCTTACATAAAGATATGTGTACATGTACGTACATACATATATATATATATATATATATATATATATATATATATATATATATATATATATATATATATATATATGTTTTATTAAATCTTACTCCTATTCTGTCTGGTTGATATTCACGAGATTGTTTCATATGTTTAAATGAAAAACGAATAGAGACTTCTATTGAAGAAAATTATTTTCAGTTGTTATATAACAATTCATTTTAAAGAAAAAATTTCTTGTATAAAAATTCTCTTATTTTCAACAAATAAAAGTATTTTCAACAAAATATTTATAAATATATATTTGACAAATATTTATTGAAGTATACATATCACATTAAAATATATTTTAATGTTTACTTAGAGAAATGTTTAAATAAAAAGGGGCATTGTTATATAAATCAATATATTAATTGAAATAGTTCAATAATATGACAAGAACAAAATATATTTTTGAATGAAAACCATTCTATTATGTATTTTGAATCATTTAATCATTCAACTTTATTTTAATTTTTGATTATTGAATAGGAATTGATTAGTAAATAAGTAAATGATTAAGAAATAAATAAAAAATATTAACAAAACCCCATTCTTTACTCAGTCGTCAACTCATAGAGCCTAACCTAAATAATTTACACTAAATTGGAATTTCTAACAAAATAGGTCAATACGCTCGATCATATCTTCTAAATAGAATTCAAATAGTCAAAACAAAAAGGATTTTTATTTTATATATCTAATATTATTTTAGACAGAGGTACGGTATGTCTAGAAAGGATTTCTGAAGAGGAATTTCAGAAATGTTTTAAACGTAAAAGGATAGAATAAATAAAACATCAGATCCAATAGAGAATCTTGTAATATTTCAATAATGAAAAGTCTAGTTACATAGAATGTTGTTTGTCTAACTTTGCAAGTATAATATTAAAGTAGAAGAAAATTTAAAATATATGTATTAATATTCTGATTGTAGTGAAATGGAGATAGTTTGAAATAAATTATAATCATAGATACTTATTCTTTTCCTTCTGAATATGTTTTCAGAATGACTTTATAACAGGAAATAAATCGCCAGTGATAGTTTTGTATCTAAAATAACTCCTGGTATCTGAATGAATTATCCCAGAAAAGTATACTGATTCTACAATATTATAAATACAGTAAATTTAATATATTTCTTGTCTAAAACACAAAATAGATTAGTATTGTGTTAGATTATGTTGCGTTAGAGATTATATTATACATTACAATCTTTTGCCTGTGTACTGAACGATTCATTATTATTTTCGATTTTAAATTTATCAAAAACATGTAAATTATATATTATTTATACTTGGTGTTAATTAAAATAATAAAATGTTTTTTTTCCATAAGCTTATCGAAAAATTGCTTTTCTTTCGAAAAGTCATCTATATTTATTCGAATAAATAAGAATAATATATGGTATAAATTTTTAATGACAAGTACAATATTTAACTTGTATCTTTTACTTAACAATTCATTATTTAAACTAACAATATCTTATACATTAAACTTTAGTTATGTATACACGTCATTATACCATACATATTAATGAAACGTTTTAAATTAACAATTATTCTTTTTTGTTGTAGGTAAGTGATTTGTTCAATGTAACATGAAAGATTGAAACAGTGTTCTAATGTAAGTACTTGCTTTCAATTAAAATGTCACTAACAGTACCGTTTTTTAAATAATCAGCTTTTAAATACTGAAAGAAGTATAGAATAAACTGGATTAATAACTTATTTTCATTTTACTCAACATTACATATCTGATAATATTTATTTATAATTTGTATATTTTTTGTACATAAATTGTCTTAAAATATGTATTTAGAAACAAGGATTACACAGGTGTTTAATTACGTATTTATTATATCGAATTTTGTTTAAAATTAATGCTTTATAGAAATGTGCTAACATATATACAGAGTAGTTCAATTTACTTTTTGTTAATAAGTTCTGATTCGACAAATATAATAATCAAAGTAAATTTTTAAATATAATTTAAATTCCACTATGAAAATTTAAGAGACAGGGTTAGTCACTAACATAAAACATTTTAAACTGTAATTTTAAATCCATATAAAATTTAATTTTATTACGAATTTTGAGTATCAAAAATAAGTATTTCTAAGAACCATCTCCCAATTTATGTTTCTTCAAACGAAAACAAGAAAAAGTCCTCATCTTTCAAACATTTTACTTCTTATTGTTTTACATAAAGGAATGCAATATTTTGAACTAAGCCCACTTGAATGATAAATAAACCCACTTGAATGATATAAATAAGTTAATGTTCATATTATTTTTGTAAAGAAGAAACTTCACTAACAAGATACTTTTTGAAAATAGAACTTGTTTACAAATCTACATATAAAAAGGCATTCTATGCGAAGAATTCTGTTCAGTCTTTATCTATTATCTACATCATATATAAATATGCTCAAAACTGGATAATGTTTGCTTGAAACTAAACAAACACGGAAAGTTATAATGAAAATCAACCCGAATCTGATTGAATTAGTTAACTTAAACATCAAAATATGTTACTGAAACAACACGTTTCAACAATCAATACATATACGTGAGTAATTAATTGTTCAATAGAGTCGATGCTGTACACAGTTTGTTTAATTATTATAAATGATAGTGTCAGATCTAATAGATAACCTACATACAGATATTACACGGTTATAAATAGATGTGCAAATATATATATATATATATATATATATATATATATATGTATATATATATATATATATACACATATATATATATATATATATATATATATATATATGTATATATATTTATAAAATAAAAAAATATTAATTGTAATTTAAAACAGCAATATTAAAAAAATAGAAATATCTCTTATAACTCTCATAATAATTATAAAAAGTACAATAATTATATTTAGAATTGACAATTCATATTTTTATAAAATTCTGTTCATTTCATCACGAACGAAAAAAATATTTTAAATAAAAATATACAAAAAATGATTCTTGCTTAAAAATTGTAGAGGAGTAAAATGTTATTAGTTAAATCAAATGTTATTAGTTGAAATGCTATTTGCTTAGTAGATCTCTCGAATAAAACTCGATTAAAAGAAAATCTTTAAAAATGCAGCTCTGGTAAGATTGAACTTTGTCTTATTCCCAAATGAAATTTGTAGTAGTGTAGTAAGAATATAGTTTTTTTCACCCCAAAAAAAGATTCCATAAATCATTACTAGTAATTTGGCTTGTTGCTTATGCAAATTTAGATGACAATTTCATCTTCAGAGAAACTAGATTCTGAAAAAAAATCCTTTGATATGAGAAAACATTTTTAAGAAAAAATTATTAACCACAACTTTTCCTACTTCAGATAATTTGCTAGAAAATAAATTGCAAAAAAATCTTTAAACTAAAAAAAAGATTTATCAAAACCATAGCACTTTGAATATAATGACATCACCATTAAAATACTTATGAACAACGATCAACAATTATTAGTAATGCTTTATTGAACACTTTTGACTAGAGAAAAGGTGTTTGTAAGTTGAAAAGAGTTCATTTTTGAAATTTAGTTATTTATCAACATTGTCAGAACTGTATTCTGATATCAAATTCAATTTGACTGCAAAGAGCAAGACTTGATCAATTTTAATCTCTATTTACATAAATAATGAAACTATCTTAAACAGTAAATTGACATTGATAAATTATATGCATTCTTAACTTTCGATTTAAAAAGAAATAAAAAGAATTATTTACATGATTCTTATTGAAATTTGTCATTCGTTATATTCTAAAAAAGTATGTAAACACAAATTGAAAATTCATATTAGAACGACCTCACGAATCATCCGAAAGCATTAAATCTAAATTTTGTAATAAATGGTAAGTGAAATATGTTAATAGCAAGCTTACATTCAATAAATTTGGTAATGTATAACAAAACGTGTTATAATTCATCTGAAATGTGTTCAGTTGAGTCAAAGCTCAGTGTACACTCCTTTTAACAGAATTATCTTAAACGATACGTTAAATTCGCTTAACGGTCAACGCTCTAACGGAGTACCAACGAACGGATTTCGTTGGACTACACCACACAGCAATCTACCGTGTCAACGTAGCAATATTACATACACACATGTACCTACATATTTCAAAACTATCGCGACGAAATATCCCATCATGTTTAATACACGTGCGCGTGAAACGTTTACATGTTTACACGTCGACGGTATTAATAAATGCGTAAACATTGTCGTTTTATGTTTGTTTGTATATGGGCGTCGCAAGGCGATATTGTACAGGATAATTTCTATCTAGTTAAAATTCTAGTCGCCCGCACTATAGAGCTACGAGTAAATTGCAAGGCGCATAACATCTGAAGTAATGATGGCAAATGCCTGAAACATAAGTAATAAGATGCTTGCGGAATTCACTGTTTATGGGTGTATTTCTATTGGTGTAATGTCGGTTTACCATTTTATTAGCTGCGTTACCATTAGTTTTTTCTCAAAGAAATAACAACTATCACAATACAGTTCTAGAACTGCAGCTAAATTAACTTTCACAAATAAATTATTTTTTTACACCTGATAGCATAAAAAAATTCTAGTTGAAAGGTTGAGTGTCATTACTGATCATTTCAAATTGTTGCTTATTGTCGATTGTTGCTTTCGACGTCGATACTATCATTTTCAGATCATCAAAGTATAAAAGAATCTTAGATCAAAAATCTAAAAATCCGAACTTTTTATATACTTTCGCGTATTATAGATGATAGAATCGTAATCAAAAAGCGTATAAACAAGAATCACAAATTATGAACAATGATTTATTAAACATTTGTAACCAAAAAAAAATATATTGTTTCTGGAATGAAAATAGAATTCATTTGTAAAAGTAATAATTTTACTATGTGCTGAAATTGATATCATTAAATAGATAGATAAGATGAAAATAGCAATAGCTAGTACATCAAATGATTAATATATTAAAAGCCTCAGAGACCTGTCCAACATTAAGATATAAGTTCTCTTGAATACTCAAAATATCAAAAGTGCTTTCAAAAGGTTAAATTCAATCAAAACTTAAACTCGATAATTAAATATTAAAAAACAACCAATTATAAAAAAATTTAATTGACAAAATTCGAATAGAGGATTTCCTGTTATAATGTCAATAATAATAGACCACCTGCTTTGGAAAAAGCAGTTTGGTAGCAGGAGTTTATATAGAAGCAAAACTATCATCTGTTACAAATTATTCAATTTATCTTCTTGATGAAGGTAGATATAGATAAAAATAATTCTAAAATACTAAATTTCAATTCGTTTACTCATATATTTTCCACATAAATGTTCTATTTAATTTTAATTTGTGATAGTGTTAACTAAGAGGGATGGAGAAACTAATATTTAATTAAATTACTCTTATGCTGGTATCCACGAAATGAATTAAAAATGATTGATTTAATATATAAAGAGGTCCTTTTTATCATCACAATTCATGTTAGTTTCTTTAAAAATTTTGAACAGTTTGTAAATAATACACCAACTTTATTTAATAATAGTAAATTCACTTTTGACCTATTATCTAGAACTCATTTTCTTATTGATATAGGAAATATTTTTTTAAAAAACAAACCTTTATTCGTACGACTTAGAAACAACAAAATTGTTCTTAATCATTTTATTTTATAAAAACTATCTCGTTTATTTATAAGATTTTATAATAAAAGATTAAATTTTATTTTACAGTATTCTATTTCTGTGCAAAAAGTTGTAAGAAAATGAAGAGAAAAAGTATTTAATCAACAAATAGTTATTTTTTTGTATCTTTTGAAAATAATACTGATTAATATATAGACTGTTTGTAAATATATCTCTTCATTATAAACGATACAAATATGAAGAAATAAAAACGGATAAGGAAAAGAAAGATACAAATTAACTATTATATATATATATATAGAGAGAGAGGGAGAAAGAAATAAAAGCACACTGACAATAAGAACATAAACTACAAAATAAATATATATTTTTTTAAGGTTTGTGTGAATTTAGTACAATATCATCAAAACAATCATTCAGTATCATCAACAGTGTATTAAATATAAAACGTTTGTAGCGATTTCAGCCATGCATAAACCACTAAGTTGCTTGTTTGTTCAACTTCGTTATTAATATCTTTCATATTTCATTTGAATTTTAGTCAAAAGTTAAACTACATTTTCTATACAATTGAAAATATTTTTGTACTATTTGCTTAAACGTTTTTTTTCTATAAGTTCAATCTTTTACAATCAAAAATACATAAAATACTATTTATGTATTTTTTTGAAGCAAAATTTATTAATATTTTTTTTTGAATTTAAAATAATTTATTAAAACTTAACGTATTATACAGTCTCGAAATTTAATGAAACAAAAGTACATATTTTCAAAATAATGTTCATTTTTAAATACAAGAATTATTTTAAGAACTGAATATGCTCTCTTACAAGCAGAACATTTTCATATTCAATATGCTTGATGACTGATTATTTGAGAATTGTTTATGTACATTATTATCAGAAACATTATTAAGTGAAAATTAATTTCACAAAATTAAAATTCATTTGTGAAATTGAATTTATCCACAGTGCCAAATGTATAATTGTTTAAAAATTATAAAAACAAAAATTAGTTTCGATAAAAATCAAACTTTTATTTACATTTAATACAATTATTATAAAAAATGCATATAAGATTTGATAAAATAAGCATTTAATGAATTATGTTTTAAATTCACTTTGTTAAAATAAAAAAAATGTTACTAATTCTAAAACAATCTCTTGAAAGAGAAAACATTTTTCATTCCTATTTTTAGTTGTGAACTTTGATAAATGTTAACAAAAGTATACTAGAAAAAAGCCTAACAATACTAGTCAATTTTCGTTAGTCAATTAAGAAGTAGAGTAAAACTTTCACAGTATCTAGTTTTTATTGTCTGATAATAAATTGACTTGTTTTTTTGTAATTGTTAAAGTACAGCAAATAAAGAATAGTGGAACATCTTTGATAAAATTTATTACTTCCATTGTAATCCCTTATCTATTGTTTAACTTCTTCAGATACTGAATTGATTAATCAATAAATTCAAAAAAAGTTGATGTTCTTTTAAAGAGACAAGTACTGTTTTAATTTATTTTAAAAACAAAGAATCTTCATTTGTTTAATTATAAATCCTGATTTTACTTTAAATTAAACTTTGTTTCTCTTCAACTTTCTAAATATTAAACATTAATATAAAAAAAGTATAAAACTTTCTGTAAAAATATTACAACAGTTATCCTTATACGAAAACAACCATTACAAATAATGTTTTCAGAAATATAGTTAAATATACTTTCACAAATAAATTCTCTTTATTCCAAAACCTACAACTGAAACTTTTCTTGTCAAAAATGTAAATAATTGACAATGAATGATTTTCATAAAAACTTTTACGTATTTTTATTACATCCAGAGAACTAAATTAAGAAAAATTTGATTTTTTATATCTTAACGCGCTGAGGCTGAGGGTTAAGGTAATATCAGTCATGTAAAGCGTACAAATTAAAATCATTTTGGTTAACAAACGATTATTGAACAGTTTTGATCGGTTAAAATGGAAAGTGGTTAATTAAACAGTTAAAACTGACTTTCTTAGCGAAATAATTTCAGCTTTATAAGAAATATGTTCGTTTTTCAGCTATTTAATTTGAACAAACTAAAGTTATTTATTTTATACATGTATACATATGTGTTTTTAATGTATGTTCCGTAAATAAAGAAACATATATATATATATATATATATATATATATATATATATATATATATATTGAACAAATAAAAGACAATCAATGAAAGTTATTTGAAATGAAAACGTTATTACATTGACAAAAAGCTCTACATGCGACTAACAAGAACACTACTTATTATTCACAATACAAGCCACAATGATGCTACAGCAACGTGTTTAATGTAAAACTAGTTAATAAAACTAGTTTCTAGTTCCACCGGCTCATTCGAGTAACATCAATTTAATATGCGAATTTTACATTGGACGTATCAGTAACTGTCTGATATTTGTGTTTCTCTAAACACTCCATTCAAACAACAGCAGTATAAATGTGTACTTCATACAGAACGAGTCGTTATATTTCGTATACATCACTTGCGAGCGCTTTCCTGCCACGAAATTAAACTCAAGTACACATTTTACAAATACGTATTCGATGTTCTGTGTATTTGTGTGTTATGTTTAATATATATATATATATATATATATATATATATATATATATATATATATATATATATATATACAAATTGTATTACTTATACAGTACTTATTTATACAAATACCTACAACACACATACACAAATACACACACATATATATATATATATATAATCTCTTATAAACTAACCAAAAAGTTTTCCTAAATGTAATGCAAGTTGGTTCCCTAACGACATGCACCTCTGATAAAGCAGTTTATTACAGTACTAAATTTACAAAAATCAAAACACTGTACATAAATTATTAACATGAATAAAAAAATAAATTTGTATTTGATATTTAGAGAAATGATAACGAATATTTCCAAAATAAATTGTTATAAATCAGAAAAGGTAATTAAGAACAATAAAGAGAAAACAACACTGATAATTATGCAAAAAATTCTATTTCAAATAATGTTATAATTTTTAAAAAAAATCTAGACAACACATACCCAATCTACACACACACTAACACACACACACACACATATATATATATATATATATATATATATATATATATATATATATATATATGCTAATAAATACTTAATGAAATTGAAATAATAAAGTTATTGTGAAATGTGGTTATATAAATTTCAAATGTAAATTAATATTGAAAACAATTAGTAAATAAACTGTGTTATTAATGAAAGTGTTTTCTATTCAAATATTTTTTTAAATATAATAAAAGACCAAAATTTTTATAATTAAAAACTATTTTATGGTCAAAGTATTGTTTCTGACATTGTAGCTGTACCAATAATTTGTTTCATAAATTTGTCATTTTCTACCAAAAAAATCCCTATCGAAATATTTAACAATAATTGATTATTATTATTTAAATTAAGGATAACACAGATTTATATACCATCGATGCACTATCATTTTTTGAGTGAGAATGCAAAGAAAAATATTTTTTTATATCTGTATTCTCTGAAAATAATTGAGTAGTCATTAAAAAGTTCATTTATTGTAATTAAATCTAGTGATATAATTAAACATTTTGATAAAAAATTGGTATTATATCGAGTATAATTCAATTGTTAAAGTAATGTTACAAGTTTCATTTAACAAATGAAATCGGACATCCTTATTGAAGAAATATTAAGCAGAACATTGATAAAAAAAATAAGTAAAGAGAAAGAAAGAAATAATTAAAAAAAAAACATTTTTATAAAGAATATTTTGTTAAACTAAAATACTTTTCGTAAATGAATTATTCTCTTAGTCCACATATCAAGAAATAATTCATTGTCATCAAATATTGTATAAATGATCATTAACAAAGAGAAATACAAAATCATAATGAGATAAATCCAAATACAAGTTAAACCTTATCAAACTGGGAATAACAAAAATTACAAAAACTACAAACATCAATAGAAAGATCACTGTATTAACAGGATTAACTTGATTATAATATTTTCAAATATAAATAATTATTAAAAAAAGAAACCACATAATTAAACTATAATCAATCCATCACTAGAAAAGTATAATAATAGATTAAGTAAACATGATTATTATTAAACGAAATACAAATTACTACAAACAATACATCAAACGTTTAATCTTCCTTTATACTTAAACATTATCTGTAATCATTTATTGTATATTATCATTGACTAAATAGGAGCCTATAACTGGATTATTGACGTATCTTCGTATAAATATTGTATTCTCAAATTATTTTATCTATTGTTTGTTATGAAATTAAATTAAATTGCCTTTCTCGCATTTATAACAAATTTAAATTCAAATAAAATTTATAAACTATTTCAAGTAATATAATTATAGAATAGTAAATAACTAAAATGAATGGTACAAAAATATTTAAAAAAGTTCGATAGTTCAGCTGAGTAAATTTCTTACAGAAATAATTGTTAATATATTGTTAACATACTTTTTAAAGAAATAAATGAAAAGATTTCCATGAAATTTAAATATAAATTTTCTTTTCAAGTTAAAGATCAAAATCCAAAGCTAAAATTGAAAGTGATCAACAGAAATGCAGAATAAACGTAAATGAGGATGCAACGACCTTTATTCCAAATTAAAATTTAATTAAAATGGAAATTAAGTCATACATATTGAAACATGTTTATGAAACATGTTTATTTAGGTCGTCATTCTCACAATCTAAAAACTGCTTGAAAAAACTTTTATAAGAATCATACATCAATGACGAAGAGGATTTGGATATCACTTTGCTTAAAATAATCTTTTTTTTATCAAGAAAAATGTTATTTTTATATTTTTTTTTAATTTAACAGACGTTATAAAAGATAAAAGAATTTAATTAATTTAAATAAAGAGACTAAAAGTTTAAATATAATATAACTAATATCAAACTAGAAAAAAATTAAAAAAGTTCTTGTTAATAAAATTTTGTAATCTCTATATTTTTGTACCACATTATCTTAAATATTTTTATTGTCATTGTGGTGTGTATATATATATATATATATATACATACATATATACAATTTTTAAGAACAAGTGTATTTCATAAACGTATTAAAATATATATTCTTCAATAATAGATGTGATATTAATGTAATAACAAAAAAAATATTCAGTATACAAGTGCTTAGCATACTTAATTCATTACAGATATATTATTTGTAAAGAAAACTATTTAAAAGATTTTAATCAAAACAAAAATCTTAATAAGATATGATAGATTTATGATTTCAAACTAGTTTTAAAATTTAATTGAACAAAATTTAAATATTGTTTAAAATTTATACAATGTATAAACAAAGAGATTTATCGATAAATATTTTTAAAATTTATTTACAAACATCACCTGTGAACTTGAATTGAAATATAAATCGTTTAACGTTTACTTAAACCCATTTCTATTAAAAAAAGTAAATCGTCGGTGGAAAAAATTCTTATTGGATTTTCATGAGCTCCACCGTATCGAACATTGAACTTAACTGGCGGCGAATAAATGCATTTTCCAATTTTCAATTGTGCATTCGCAAAAGTGAGTGTAATTTTAAATTTTCATACAACTGCATTTGAAGTAAAAGCCATTTACATATACAGTTTTATATGAACATATATATATATATATAAACTTGTTCCAACTCGTACAGAATCCAATAGAATCAGTGCTAGGTAATTTAAAACGTGGCTTGAATCCATATTCAACTATATTATTCGTTCTACGTGTGTAATATAAATGCGAGTAATTTTTTTATATTTTTTTTACTCTATTCGCTGATGCATAATAAATTAATTTCTGTATGTATGTATGTATATATATATATATATATATATATATATGTAAATATGCATACATGTGTATAAATAATTTAGTTTAATGAAAAGTCATTTTAAAACATTTTTCTTTTCAAGTTTTTAATTAAATTACTGTTTGTATTTGTATTCCGTTCAATGATTGCTTAAAAATATATTTTTATATTTTCAAACAAATAGAGAAACTGATTTGCCGATTTTTTGAAATTAACAAATTTTATTCAGAAGTTTAAAGCAGAATTTGAAAAATTTAATTCCTCGAATAATTTCTCACTCCATTTATTAATCACACAAATTTGTATGATGAAAAATATTCAATTAGTGATTATTAATTATTTTTAGTTATTACCTATGGCATTTAAATGGCAACGCCATCATTTTCAGAAAGTTTAGATGTAGAAATAAATAACAAGATGCAGAAAAAGTTCAGATCTTGCTCTTCTTTATTGTCCTAAGAATGATGTCATCGATATCCAATAACCATATAAACGACAATCGAAAATAATAGTCATTAATTTTGGAATATTTATGACTGATAAAAACGTAATGTTTTGTTTAAAGATATTCAAATCCAAAATTTTAACGCACTGACAATGTTGTGTGGTTTGAAAGTCTTACATTCCTTAAAAAACATCAAACTATTATCTATTGTGAAAACTATTTTCTATTCCTCAATCCTTTCGAAGAATTTTTTGCTAAAAATATAACTCGTACTTATATCAGTCATGATTTGTCTGTACAGCGAGTAGTAATTCTAGTATTCATTTTAGTCTGAGAAATGATACTATACTATAGTGTCAGAATAAAATTTAGTTAAAAAAGGAATTCTTTCAATGAGTGAAATTTAAAAGACTGTAGATTGTGAACTTGGTATTGAAGGCATGTGACATAATATAAACATTATTCGAAAGGCAAAAAGAAAATATTTTGAAGCACTTAAAGAAATCTAACAGAAAAATAAAGAAATCAGTTCAAAAGAAGAGATCCAGCAGAAATTTTAAGTGAAATATTTATATATCACTTATATATAATATATATATATATATATATATATATATATATATATATATATATAATATATATATATATATATATATATATATATATATATATATAATTTGGTTACCAAATAAGAAAGTGACGTTGAAAATTGTAACAAAATGGACAATGTATTTGAGAGAAAATGCTTTGTTAGAAAGCAGAAAAAATCTAGAAGATATTTTTAGTCAAGAACAGTATACTTGAAAGATTTATTCTATAAAACTGCTTGAATCTTAAACATGTTGACAATTTTGTTCTTGAACATCAAAATGTTCAAGGGATACTCAGTTCTATAGAGTGAACATTTTAAACAAACTGTTATATGATTTTTTTTTAAACATTAATAATTAAATGAATATTTTATTGAAGTAAATTCATCCACAGTCTTAAAAATGTATTCTGACATATTTTTCTGAAATTATTTTTTTCCACTCTAAACAGCACACTTTTTTTTGATAAAAAATGTTCAATGAACAATTATTGATCATCATCTTCAATGTGGCAAAGCACAGAAAACTATAAAACTACTTTTTTGTTTGTAGTGTGAAAAAAATATTACGGAATGTGTATTTAGCCACAGTGCTTGAACTTTATTGTGACATATTATATTATAGAATTAATTATTCTAAAAATTCAAACAAAAACTATCAACACTTCATTTTTGAAAAAATATATATTAAAAAAATAATTTTGTTCCACATTACACCAAATAAATATAAATTTCTATATAAAATCTCTTTCAACTAATCCTCATTTTATGAATAATTTGTTAAGGTAAAGAATCATCGGGAAACTACCTCTACATTTCTAAATTATTTATTCGAAAAAGTAAGTTTTGAATTGAGTGAAAATATAATTAAAACTTAATGAATTTAATTACGTTTTACCTGAATCAAAAATATATTTCTCTTTAATTTCAATTATTTAAATTTTAATGTATGCATATTTTAAATATTCAGTATTTTAATTATTTTGTCAAAGTACTTTTCATAAGTAAATAAAAATATTTTAATCCAAAAAAAATATTTCATGTTTTAATAACAACAAAAAAACAGAAATGTTAATTTATTTTATATTTAGTTAAAATAAATATACACATTAAAATAATCCAGTATAATTCAATTCGTTTATTTTATGATATTGACAGTTCTTTTTATAATAATATTAATAAATATAATAATTAAATTTGTTTGCGAGACATAATATAATAAATGAACTGTAAGTAGATCAAACAAATAGAAACTGAATTAAAATATTTTTATAATTAATGTGCATTATGCAATTTGTTAAAATAAAGACCGGAGATATGTGTGGTACTTTGACTTTAATTTGTAAGCAAAATGAAAAAATTAAATCTTAACGCACATTAAATACTTCAAAATTGTTATTAAGGGAAAATAATTAATCAAAATACAACATAATATATATATATATATATATATATGCTTGAAATAATTATCATTATTTAGGTAAACTGTATTTACATGTTTATATACACATATTCGTAAATCTATCCTTCTTGCTCAATGATGCCAGTTTAATAACGTCGCGCAATAGACTATATCCTAGACAATTTATACGTAAATCATAGGTACAAATCTAATAGGTTTTAATTAACTGTCAGTGACGGCAGTAAGTCAAACTACCGAAACCAAATTACGTCACTTACAGAACACTTATTTCATGTTCTCCGTGCGAATACACACGTCTCGGAGGGTAGTTTTGCTAGTAAAATGACGACAGTGGATTCGTTAGATATATTTCTGGTACAATGTTATCTGTGTATCTCGTCGCATGACATACGAATTGTTTCGCTTATCGTATGTCACGTGCATCTGATATATAAGGAAATTGTTTCAATTCTTTTGTTGCTCGTTTTTCAGTAATATCTCATTAGTTATCTGTACGATCTACTTGTTTCCAAATTAACTATTTTTTCTATTGATTTTCTAGCTCAGTAGATGTAGCATCTTCATTACTTTGATTATTAAAAAAGAAGAAGAAAACTATGATTAATTAACGTTTTTGTATCGGATCATCCCAAAAGTAATACGACTTTTTAAAATAAGTTTTGATACAGCGAAAAAAACATGTTTTAATTTTGATCCAAAATATATTTTCTGTTATTATTTACAACTTCTTCTCATCTTAATCTTAAATTTTCAATATCGTGACGATTAACCTTTTTGGGTCTTCTATTAAAGAAAGAGTCGAGCTCCCTTCGGATATCACTTTCTATAAGAATCCGTTTTCTACTGATGTCATTTTGGAGACATCGGAACAGATAACAATCCGTTAATGCTAGGTCAGGAGAATATGGTGGTTGACTAAACTTCGCATTCAGATTTCCTTAGTTTTTGGAGGATTTCGGAGGTTGTCGCGGTGAAAAATTACACATTTTCTCTTAGATAATGATGGCCATTTTTTGTCAATGGATTGTCTTAGACATACCAGTTGTTCATAGTAAAACTCCTTTGTAATTGCTCGATTCTCTGGTAATAGCTCGTAATAGATAATTCCTTCCATACCTCACCAAACAGATAACATAACATTTTTTGGAAGAAACCCTTCTTTCGCAGCTAAAGACGGTGTTTCATTGCAGGTAACCTATTGTCTTTGATGATTACTATTGTTATAAACAATCCATTTTTCATCACCAGTAACAATTCTATTCAGAAACGGATCATTTTGCAATCGGCATAATTGAGAAGTGGAAATGTCCACACCTTGTTCTAAATTAACGTTTTGCAGCACGTGCGGAACCCACTGATCTAACTTAGAAACCTTACCAATCATTTTCAAGTGTCGATGAACAGTTTAATGCGTTGATTTGAACTTCTTGGCTAATTCTTCTACCATTGAACTGGAATGTGGTTCCACTTCTGTTCGAAGGATCTTACCAACAAACTCTTGAGGATGTTTTGAGATTTCTTCATCTTACGAGTACAAGGCTGTAGTTTAGGGGTCGAAATCGTTGAAACCACCTTTGTTAATAATATATAAACCATAAAATTTTCACAATTTTCTCAGTGCGGTTGTACCGTTGTTGTCCTGACAAAACTCCCAAATTAAAATATACCTAATATGTTTTTTTTTACACTTCCATGATAAATATTTTTTCTTGTAAATTTGCACGATCACTGTTAATCTGCCACGATCAGACAGAAAACAATACGTACAATTGAGCAGCAAATGCATCTGATACGTTCTTCCAATAATGACCAAGTATTTCATTATCCATTTTCTATTATATGACAATACCACATTATATATTGGATGACCCACTATGTAATAATTAAATTTAATTAGATAGAAATAAATTACATCTGGTCTCATTTTTAAATGATAAAATGATCAAAAACACATTTTTATATACCAATAAAACTACACTGTGTATAGAATGAAGTTAAAATTAAAATGTGTAACATTTAAATCGTTCATCAAAATGTGAAAAGGTTTAAAACTGTTTTTAAATTCGAAATAAATATTTTCAATGTTCCACAAAAATTTATAGCTCAGTTAACTATTTTTACTTCATACACACATGTATACATATGTATATATATATATATATATATATATATATATATATATATATATATGGGAAAGTTGATAGGTGAACAGATACATAGAATGTACGTTATGTTAAACTTTTTATATTCATTAAAATGCAGTGTTGAAAATTGGAGTATGCAATGAGTTCAGTGCAGGAAATAACATTAGAATTCATACAGAACTTTTTTATTTTTTTCAAAACGATTTTGTTCATGATAATTGCTGCGTCGGTGTTGGTTATTTGTATGTAGGAACGAAGTCGTTGAACAGGAATTAAAAATAAAATGACACTATAACAATATTATCGCACTATTGTGATGCAACACAAATCTCTTTTTTATTAATTTTATTACAGATTAGGTATTTGTGTTATATTATCAAATAATTGTTTAAAATAACATTTTACATATGTGTTATATTTTAAAATGTTATTTAAGCAAATACAGTCCCGCAGTATATATACATACATATATATACATACACATATAAACATACATTTATATATATATATATATATATATACAAATTAATGAACAAGCATTTTTATAATTATAAACATGATTTAACACGTTCAAGTATATTCATTAATAATAATCTAACTCAAAAAAATATTATTAATTGTTCCTCCTGTAATTAGTAAAGCTAATCAATTTGTTACATTCATAATCATCATTTGAAAATAAAAATATATGCAATTTAACAACCTATTATATCAAGTATTGAGGAAGAGATTAGTAGATATTTAGAAAAAAGTTTTCAATTCTGGAAATCACTTTTCTGCTACTTTTTAGTATTTCTATCAAAAAATTATTAATATAACTACTAATTTCAGTTTTTTGATTTTAGTTATTAGTATGCTACAAATTTAAATGTATATTTAAATAATATTTTAAAATTAATTAACATTTTGAACTATTATATATAAATACACATCTAATTTCGATTTTCGATAAATATTTAATAGGAAAACAGCCAATAATGCATAAACCGTAATAATTATCGTCGTCGGTCCTATTGAAATCTATCAAAATCAATAGTAGAAAACTGTCTGTGCGACCGTTTCTACTTTGACAGAGATGCACACCTCAACTACTACATCCGTGTCTACTGTTTGCCCTTGCAAACACATTAATACTCTTGATCTCTTGACCGTTACATGCTTCTAGATTGTAACCATTACTGTAATTGAAGTTGTTACTAGAAGCGAATTGAACATCAGTCCCTGCACACACTTCAATACATACTTTAAATTGATTAGAATGTTTCTCGTTATACTTAACGGAATTAGTTTGAGTACGGACGGTTCGAGTAGACACTGATGTTGTTTTACGAAGAAAAACTTTGTAATTACCATTTATAGTTACATGTAATATATATTTGCATATATTTGATGTCTTCTTCAGTTTGATGATAATATTCATGAAATATCTCAAGCGTTGTTAACACAAGATCGCCAAAATACAATCACAAACAGTTTGAATAGATACTTGTTCATTTATATTTATGTATATAATATATATATATATAACAAATATGTATGTATATATATATATATATATATATATTAATAATTAAACAAAGTTATTCTTAATTCAACAAAGGAATAATAATTTTTTTATTGATATTAATTTATTTACTTTAATTTCAAACCCTATTTTGAACAAATTTAAAAATGATTGACGATAATTAAAAATTTATTTCTAAAATGTGAATTAATTAAACCTTTTGTTTATATATATATATATATATATATATATATATATATATATAGGTGTATGTGTATCTGTTACAATTAGTTATGTTTATCAAGTTTGAATTTATTTTCATTATTGACCAGAAATAAAATTACGATCTTATTTTTTAACACAAATATTTGGTACTAATATTTTAAAATTGAAGCTGTATTATCAATTTCTTGTTATACATTTTCTATTATATTTATCATACAACGTTAATACATATAAATAGTTACTTTCTCATTTTTATTATACGTACATATTTGAGACTATTATTAGATTTCATTTCAATATGTAAAAAGTGTTCATTACATCTTATTCAATTTTTATGTGGAAACTTGTAAAAAGAAATGCTTATTCTGACAAAAATTAAAAATATACTTTCAAATATAAACTTCACAACATATGCCAATTATTATCTAAATTTCCATCAGTTTATTATTCATTTTCATATTGATTTATGTGAATATGATCTGTAGATCAAAAACTATATCTTTTAATGCCAAGAAATGAGAAATATAAATCCATGGAAACTAAAATCAAATTGTTAAACTACTTACTTTAGTATTTTATATATGTATATAAAGTGTGTGTACACATATTCATTTTTAATAGCTTATATATATTTATATATATATAATTATTCTAATTTTATATCCGTTATTTGTCAAATTTTCTTAGATTTGATTTTTAATTAGTATTTCAGGAAAACATTTTTCAGTTTGTTATCAGGAAATTAAATAATACGTAATTTTTTACTTGTAATTCTTAACATTTTTCAAAAGGTCAATGTGCTAGTAACTTCGCTTATTGTTTTTTCAGCATTATAAAAAAGAAGCCAAATAAAAATATACAGATGTATTTTTTCTTGACTTCTTTAATTTAATATTGTATTACAGTATTTTATTAACATTTCAACTAATTACTGTATTCCTTCCTAATATAATTTCACTTTCTTTTTTTGCAGAATTATGTACGTTTGAGTGTACGTCTGTGCAAAAAATAATGTGGTTTAAAAAATAATTACACGACTTTCTACTCCTAATAAAATACGTGACAGAAATAAATGTATAAATTCGTAGCTTTAAGATTTAACACCTGAAATTTAATAACAGTGTATTCGTTTTATTAAATGCATTCCGCATTTAAAATATACATTACTATGCAAGCAGAAAGTACATGAATATGTGTGTTTTAATGAAAATGCATACTAAAATATTCATAACGGATTTTTACCTACGTCCCGTAAATGGAAAAATAATTTATATAGCATTATTTGTGTATGCGGAATTTATTTTACGGGTGTATGTGTTTGCATGACAGAGACGGATTGAAATGTTTTATAACAAGAATTTATAGATATAATTTATTTTAACTTTATATATACACGATTTTAAGTAAAACAGATTGAGCGATTATTCTGACAAATTTATGAAATACAATCAGAACAATATTAAAAAGAACAATATTAAATTTGTAGAACTAAATTTTTTAAATATTCTTTAAGTGGTATTCACAAAAGTTATGGTTTTTAAAAGGTTAATAATGAAAACAAATATATTTCATTTTTTTAAAAATCAAAAAATAATCTACAATAATAATATATATTATCAACAATTTGTTTCTTTGTATAGAATTTTTTAACTTTGTCTAGAATATATCAAAATATTTTTTGCCCTACAAAAGTTTATATTTAACATAATATATATATATATATATATATATATATATATATATATATAAATTAATGATTCTTATTCAAAATATGAAGGAGTATTTAAGATATAATTGCGAATAAAACGGTTTAACAAAACGGTTATTAAGTTTAAAACAAGACGTGGATAGTTTATAAAATAGTCTCAGACAGGAAAATGAAATGATTAAAGAAAAAATAATACCGTTGTATATATATATATATATATATATATATACATATATTTATATATATATATATATATATATATATATATATACTTAAAGAATTGGTAGGCGTAAGAGTAACTCAGTAAAACTAAAAATGTAAATTGAATTTATATTAAATAACGTCTAAAATGAAAATAAAAGAATTTAAATGATTATAACAAAATTTCATTCTAAGTGTATTTATCAAAAATGAAAATTTTAACTATTTTAAAAAACATATATTTTTTATATTTAGAATTCGGAATAGCTATAATTAACAGTTTTGATTGCAATTTTAATCTCATTTCTCTATTTATAAAATTATACAAAACATTTAAAATGTACAGAGAGTATTTACATAAGACATTTGTTAATTATCTATTGAATTCAAATACTACAAAATGAACTTGACTGAATATTTTTACAGACGATATAAATTTTATTACTTCATCGAATAGTGTAGTTTGAATCCGCAAATAACGATTTGTGATTTATTGAAATCGAATAGAATCAAATAGGATTTATAAAAAATTCAATTTTACTTGTGTAAAAAATACCGTTGAAAGTATGAATAAGTTATACTAAAAATATTTCACTGAACAATTTTCTTATTTTGAAAAATGCAGATTTGTACTCGTTTAGAATGAAACATCTCTCGAAATTCTTGAAATGACGTGTTACTTTTAAAATTATATCTTTGAAATAAATCTACGTATAATTAAATACACACACATAAACATTTATATATACAAATGTATAAATATATATAAAATGTGTGTGTGTGAGGGAGTGAGTATACATGTTCTCAGGTGGGTAGTTGAAAACCTGGTTTATGTTTTTTTAATGTAATATTCGAAAGGTCATGTTGTTTTGTGTAAAAAGTACCTCGTTTCAAAAATTGCGTTTCTTTATCTAAAACATTTTATTAAGCAAAATATAATGTTAACGTTTATTTTTTAATTTTTTTTATATCCGTACATACATATACGAATCTGGGAAAAAGATAAACATTGATAATAAATTATAAACAGTTTTGCAAGAATTGAAATAACAATCTGCGATCGTTAAGATAAATATTAAACTATATACAAATTCGAATATATATATATATATATATATATATATATATATGTCTATTAAGAAATACCAATATTTTCATTAAGTTTTTTGATGTATGCTTGTATTATAATTTCTATTAGAATTTAATAATTTCAATTCCACAATTTGTAGAACAAAGCATAAAGAAGTATACGAAACTAACTACTCAGTTTGTTTCAAAAATGAATATACATATAAGGTTGAATTAATTCATGAATAACATACATGTATTTTTTTAAAAAAGGATAATTTGTTTTATTAAAACCTTACAATAATGAATACTGAATTATTCATTTAACTATATCTCAGTTTATATTTTCTATAACATTTATTTTAAATAAATAACGTAAAAATTATGAATAAAATTGTCTGCCGAAACAGATGGTAATTATTCAGAGAATTTTATTATTTAACAACGGAATGATATTAAGAAAATATGTATTGACATGTATAGTAAATGTATGTGTAATTGTATTTTATTTTATTGTATTATGTATTATATATACACTCTAGAGAATCAAAAAAACGAAATTGTCACCAAATAAAAAATTGAAAAGTAACGAAAAAAAAATAAAAATTTAAATATTAGAAATAATTAGGTACTTTTGTAATTTAGTATTCTGATTTCAAGAATTGTATGCCTTTATACTATAATGTAGTTTTGCCATGAGTTAATATGCCAAAAACGGATCATTACATACATGTTTAGCATGTATGAAATGAAGAATTATAGAGAAAATTGAATAAAATAACTTTTTCCACATTTCTTTGAAAGTGTTATATACCAGATATTTTTTTTTTGTAAATAACATTCGAATAATAGCAAGTTTGTGTTTTATAATTTCGATTATATGTCCATCTGCAAAAATGTGTAGAGCAGTCATATTTGATACAGCCTAGAAACGGTCAATTTATACTTGTACTGGAGCGTATTGGTAAAAATGTAGGAATAGTGTTTTAAACGTTTTATTTACACAGTCTGGTGCAAATAATTGAATCTGAAACTATTTCACCCAACAAAATAAAAACATATGTAGCAGCCTTTTTGTTCCCTGATTTGACCAAAAATGTTTCAAATATTCTTCTATTAAGAAATTCCCTAATTTATATATATATATATATATATATATATACATATACATATATATATATACATATATATATACATATATATATATATATATATATATATATATTTCCATATAAAAAAATATCTGTATAAGTAATGTGAAATAAAATATTTATTTTTACATACCTGTACAGCATATTTATAAAAGTCATCTTAGATTGCTTTGCACAACGATAGCTACATAGTAGAAATATTGCCCACGTGAATAACAAAAATATCTTGTATCACAAACAATTAAACACTAATTGATAAAACAAACTGAACAATTAAACAGTACTTAAACTATTTTCCAACTTGAATAATTAAAATACAAAACTTTGAATAATAAATATGTAAAAAAATATTTATTTCACTATACAATCAACTTGGAGCACTTTATCCCTGTCAGAACCGCTATCTATGGAAATCCAGGGCATGCGTAGTCTGTTTCTAGTGTGAATTACATAATTATCTGATCTAGGTGCATGATCACTTTGTATGAGCAATGTATTTTGCTACTAAAATATATTGTATAGCGTTCTCTGTTTCACTTTAGTGTTGTAAAGGATGGGAATGATATCGATGCATATTTATATAGACGAGTACAATGTTGAATATTCGACGCGTTTTCGATCATGAGTGACTTGATCTTGTTTTGAAATTATTATTATTATTTTATTTTTAATAATTTTTTATACTCATGCTTCGATTCTACTTTAACTATTGAAATTGACAGATCTGAAGGATTTAATTTTCTGAATTTTTCTAACATATATCTTATGTATATTTATTTTTTTAATGTAGTAGAATAATCAACAATAATTTAAAATAATAACATAAGAGATATTACATATATTTTTTTTCTTTTCGTATAGTTTATAGTAGGTTTTTATTTAGCATTGTAATCATCGGACACAAATATAATGAGAAAAGTATGATTTCAAAGTAATATTAGGTTATATATATATATATATATATATATATATATATATATATATATATATATATATAAATATAAACATAACATTTATTCGTTTATAGAATATCCATTTCAGACTACATACATTTTATAGCTAATCCAATTTATTAATCAATGCTTGATTTTTCAAGAATTTTTTATCAAAGGCTAAACTAAAGCTTTTTATTTTTTCAAGTTTTTTGAATCTCATACACACACACACATGTATATGTATGTGTATTGTATTTTATATATATATATATATATTATTTTAAAATATGTTGCATATTTAGATTTTTTTTGGTATTTCTTGCTAAAAGTTTAATTTGTGTCAGTTGTACTGTCTTTTATAATATCAAATCTCTCATATGTGTACATAAATAAGTACACAGTCATTTTTTTTTATTAATTTAGACATTTACTTATTTTCAAACAAGGTGAATTTGAAATGCGCAAGTCTGTTTTTCATCAAATGCAAGTGACATTCGTTAAAGAAAAACAAACTTTTAAATTTCATATCACTCGCCACGCTGAGCTGAGTAAATACACAACATGCAAAGAACTTGTAAATACGTAGGCGAGCACACGAAATGGCGGATTGATAGCGTATGGAGGGGACGTTTACAACCGCCCGCACTCGCGGTCTTGTTGACTTTAATTACTGCTTGATAAACATCTAGAAACAGATAAAAACATCGGTCTTGTGCGTTTTACATATTATATTGCATGTTATTTGCGTTTTACAATGCTCCACGATATTTTAAATATGGTAAACACAGACCGGCTCATTCGAATTTTTTGGATATTTATGGTATTTCTAATTATATATATATATATATATATATATATATATATATATATATATATATAATTTGTAGTTAAAATATTTCTAAGAAGTAAAAATAGATATTTGATGTTTTACATCTTTCAATAATGCATAATTACGAGTTATTATCGTAGTTTATTTTATATAAAAAAATGCTCTCTCTCTCTCTCTCTCTATATATATATATATACACACAGATGTTCGTGCATGTGTGTGTGTGTGTGTATAAGACTGTCAAAATTTTCTTTCAGCTTTCCTTGAAATAAATTAAAATTAATCATCATCTAAAATATATTTAAATATTTTATGTGCATGTTTGATAATTTCCTGAAATGCAAAATTATTAGGAGTTAATATGTATGTGGGTTGTGTCATCATAGTTTTGTTTGTTTTTAAAAATTAAAATAATTTCTGAATCCATGGAAGACTTTAATAATAATTTCTATCTTATTTGAAGATGGATTGAAGATTTGAATGTTTTATAATAGTAAACAGAGTACTTTTAAGTTCTGAATACAAAAAAATATGTTTTGCGCCACAATCGTATCTGATATATTGTCTTTGTTACATGTAAATGAAAATAGTATCGTTTTTTTTAAAAAAATAAGACATTTTTATAGTACAATTACTTACTAATTAATTTTGTATTTTTATTAATTGACATCTTTAAATTCATTTGAATACAAATGTATGAAGAACATACATTCTCATTGAAAATATACTTATATATTATCATTAATAAATTTACAAAGATATCTGACTTAATGGTTAGCTCTCTGATAATACAAAATTATAAAAGAATGGTATATCATTCAAAACTTTCTAGCCTCACTATAATACTTTTTAAATGATCTGCATTGTCACATGTGGTCTAACATTTTAAAGAGATATAAAATATTCCATTCTATTAGACCAAATGCGTTTCTAACTTCCACTAAAAGTTATCACTTTTATATTATACTCAAGTCAATATTAAATAAATCTTTATCTAAAATTTATCAGGTTAAATAGTAGAGGAAGAGAGAAACTTAATGGATCCAAAGAGACGAAAACTAACAAGATAAATAATAGTCTTGCCTAATATTTCTCATACTCAAATTATTATACTTTATGTTAAAGATTTTAAAACATTATACACACAAAAGCCCTAATTAAAATTAATTTGTATTTATGTATTTTATCTTTAAGATAACTATTTTAAAATTAAATAAAATCATCTGATTTATCTGATTGCAATAGTGTATAAATATATAATCGCCTTAATACTCATACCATTACATTATCAAAGCTAATATTTAACAAATATTAGTTCCAAGTCATAGTGTTATTTACATAAAACATATGTATATATATATATATATATATATATATATATATATATATATATAATACTATTATATATTTTAATATCACAATTAGATTTTTTGTCAAACACGTACTAAGTCTACAACAACAATCAAAATCGAAAACTGTAAGAACCTGCACTACTTCATTAAATTCATTTCCAACTTGATGTTTAATCCTAATTTCTGTAATAACATAATGTCAACTAATTAAATTTCATTAAAATTCTATAAAGTGAACATCCTTTATATTTCAAGTTTACAAAATGAAATCGTTTATAATACTCTGGGATTAATCGATGATTATATTATTATAATTTTTGTAAGAATAAATAAATAATTTTATTTGTTAAATATATTTTCTAAGAGTTATTCTTAAGAGACTTTTTAATTTAATTCTTTGTATCGTTTATTCCATTTTTAATAACGTACTTGATTGAATTATAAAATCGGTATATGTTATTGGATTATTAAGCTGTTATTAAGTTGAATTTTAGTCAGGATTATAGTATTTATATATATATATATATATATATATATATATATATATATATATATATACATTTAGGTAACAAAATTAAATTAACTGTGTTCCAATATTTTTTAAATTAAATAAAGAAAATAAAATTTTCTCTGATTTTAAAATAAATTATATTCTGTTTTGTACTTTCAGAGGTTGGATGTACAAGGTGTAGAATATGTTTAAATATTAATATATTCTCGAATTATTTTATAAATAAACATGATTGATTTTATTCAGTATTTGATATTTTTAATTTTAAATTCAGGCATACTGATTTACCAATTTTCAAAAATACTCTCATTCAAATATATGAGTAAAAATGTCAAATATTGTCACAATCTAGTGAATAATCCATTCATTTTGTTGTTGATCCTCGGGCGAAAAAATGTTTTTCACTTTCAGCTCAAGGGTACAGAAAAAAATAAATAAAGCGCGAATACATTCAACGTTACAAAATTAACTAAATAAATGAACTCTGTACAATAGAACGTATATACTGATCACACTATTCGTTCTAACAGACACGGCGCATTGAGACTCGCGCTACAAATAATTAAAAAATAAATCTATTCATTAAACCGACTGATAAAGACGTGCCGAAAATCATTAACGCAATAATATTTCGCCGACTAAAAGGTCACATGATATAAACCTTTCAGCCTCATACATTTGCGTAAATGAAGAATAGCGGGGCCGGTTTTAAGGTCAGTATATTTGGTACGAAATGGCGTCCGGGGATTATTAAGTCCGACAATGAATTTAAAAGGCATTTTGCATACTTGGTGCCGCTTATTTATATGCCATTTCGGTCGAGAGGTGTTCTCCACAGTTGAATTTTCTTGTTCGTTAAGCAGAAAATTAAATATCGTCGAAAAATTTTTGTCATTCATTTACATTTATTGTATGAATATGCGTTGTTTTTTATAAAAAAATATGGATGTCGAGTCGTTCGTTTATCGTTTTGAGTTTATTGAATTTTATATGAAACTTCATTTTTATCGACTTCGGTTATTTTCACACGAAATAATTTTAAATTTATAGTTTTATATTATTTACATCGTCATTAAATATCATCGAGCACAGAACATGACATAAAAATATATTATTTATGCTTGTTGGATTTTTCACAAAATAAAACAGTAAATGGTCTTAAATTTTAAATAAAAATACAGTCAATAATTTTACACATGTAGACATATAAAGCTGAATAATAATGTTTTTTTCTAATAAAAAGTGCATTGTTTTAAACATTATATAGAATTTTCTATAGAGAACATAATACAAGTTTTAATGTTTTAAATAATTTATCAAAATAAATACTTAATAAAAAATACTGAAATTTATATTTATTATATTTAACTTCCTTAATCCTTCTTTGTTCTTAATGTAAACATACTTATATATCAAATTTTTGTATATTAATATTTTTATCAATATTCTTAATTTTCATGTATCAAAAAATTACCAGACTAAAAACCGGATTGCTATAATTTAAAAATATAAGATAGGTATAAAGAAATATATTTTTAAATAAAACCGACATTTTTTATTTAATAACTTCTCAAATATGTCCGAAATTTAGATACGAATTCATTATAAAGTAATCAGTAATTCAGCTTGCTATTCATTTAATATAACTTATCGAAAACAATAAACTTGAAATAAATCGATAATAGTTAGGAACAAACTATGTTTAATAAAATAAATAATATTTTTACATCAAGCTCAATTATTAATATATCACATTATAGTCTCACGCTGGGATTTTAATTAATTGATTAAATTAATTCAAGTCCCAGAGTGAAACTTTCTCGTCTCAATTAAATTCAAATCCATTAAAAATAACAGCATGTACATCACATAAACACATACGAATATATATATATATATATATATATATATATATATATATTCCGTTAAAGTTCTATGAGAAAATTTAGAAATTGTCACTAACAAGTACGTTATTGCAGTTCCTCATGTACATGCATTCGTAAATAAATTCATCCACTAATAAAATAATGAAAACATTCACATCAAATAATAAAACTTAATTAAACCGAACGTTTACATTTAATTATGATAAAATTACAGTCCGCGTATTATAAAATAAACTAATAAACACTTCTATCTGAATTCCACAAAATTCAATTAACGTAAATATTTCATTTACGTCTACAAACACACAAGTGTTGGAAAGAAAGAGGCGTGTGTACGAAAAAAAGAATGATATTTTTAATGATACAGAATTAACACGAGGGTATATGAGAAGATATAATTATAATAAATTATAAAAATTCCAATTTCATGTAAGATTGATAACGATCAGAAATGTCATGCGATGAAGACAAACACATAACAGACATTTAATCAACTCCCTCGGATCGGTAAACTTTATTGTTCGCCCACCCGGTGTCTCATACAAAGCCACACACACATACATACACACACCCGAACGGGCTATTTCTATTCCCAGTTTCAGCCGTTCCTGTTCGTACGCCTAACTCCTAAATACCTCCGACCACACACTAGAGTTTCGCTGTTTCTCCTGAACTAAAACCACCTATTCGAATAGAATACGACTGACATTGGTCTAGACTCCCCACCTGCTTTGGAACCACTTTGAACGTTGTACCTGTGAGTAAGTCTAGCATTCACTGTTCACAGCAAATATGATTATATTTCTCATCCTTCGACGCAATTATAAAACATAATTGAATTTATAAGCAGCGGTCGTTTACTCTAGTCTACTTGCTGGGACCCCACCTAAAATGTTGGATATCTAGACAGCTGTGCACGCAAGCGACTGTCATTTGAACGACAAATATTCGTGTTATCTTTTTTTTAACGTATCTTTTACCTCGAGACGATTCTTTAATATTTGAGCTTTTTATTGTACTTTTTCTTTAGCTTTTTTATTAAGTTTTACTTGAAGTGAAAAAATATTTTTTTTAAAATACTCGCATGAACTTTTAAATCCCAAGAACTGGGAGGAAATTGTGAATAAAACGACAAAATTTATTTGTATGTTGCAAAAATTTACAAGAAATATCGTATACTCACATAAAGACACACCGCACATTATAATTTCAATTAATTAGCCATCATAAATTTACATACAAAAACTGTTCTCTTAATCAATAAAATTCATCAGATTTTATTTTATAACAATCATGTATAAGTCATGCTCTTACTGTAATTATTAAAATTAGGAAAAAGGTGATAACACCCTCAAAATAATCCATTTTTTCAGCAGTAAAAGAATTTGAAAATGAAAATAAGTTAATTTTAATCAGTAAAATGATATTTGACAGAAACATGTGCCTGGTATATTGACAAAAGTTTTAAATTTTTAATGTAAAAAAAAACTAGAGTTATTAATTTTGAAATTATAATAAATAAGTTAAATTGAAAATTCTAATATTTATTAGAGTTTACATAAAAAGATAATATACAATGTTCTACACACACACACACACACACATATATATATATATATATATATATATATATATATATATATATATATATATATATATATATATATATACTATACAAACACAATGAATTATCGTTAAATGTACATCCTTCCACGACAGACATTTAATAATCTTTCGGTTAGATCTGTTCATTTAACATTAATATAACGTTCATTTAACGGAAATTCTGTTGAACAGATAAGGACCTCATTTATATGTTAAAATTTCTCAACAGAATCCTGTCTAACGTCGGGTAAATCTATAAATTTTTTATCACTCTCTTTTAAAGTATTAAAAGATAATATTTGAATATTTCTCTCAGTTAAATATTTCAACTGTTCTTCAATTGATATTATTATTTCAATTAAATCAGTCATATTGTTCTTTTTCAAATTTAGGTATTTTTTAAAATTTTATTAAATAAATAAATAAACATTTTAATTCGTTATTTCAATGAAAAGGAATGTTAGCAATTTTGTTGGTATGTGGAACAAAATTATATATTTTAATGAAGACATTGAAATCATTGTTAAGTCATATTTGAACTCAATCTGTTAATTTTTTTTCATTTTAATCTAAAAATAACAATCGTTGTTAATTAACTGATTGCATTGGTAACAATTTTAAAATTTTATATAGAATATTTAAATAACAATTGGAGCACTTTTTTAATGACGTGGATTTATTTATTGCGACATTATTTATCTGTTTTTATTCTTCGCTTTCTTCGTATATATATATATATATATATATTTGTTTGTTTTAAACCCTTTCTCACAAGCATGGAACTCATTATTTTACTGATATCAATTGCAATGAGATATCTTTCTGACATTAACTGATACATTAATACGTATTGTATAAGTATATTGGCTAGCTACCTGAAAATATATCAAAAGCTGTAACTATTTGTTGGCGATTAGTATTCCAATGACTAAACAAGCTCAAGACTAGCAAAACAATTTACTTCAAGAAATGAGTGAAAATATAGACATTAATAATTTTAATTGTATATTAAAGACAAGAATATCGTTTAATTTACAATGTCTTTCATAAAGTTCTACCTGTACATAGTAGTGTTAGGATATAAATATTTCCACTTTTATTTAAGGCTTGAAAAATTATTATATATATATATATATATTTCTAAATAAAATTCCCTAACGTACATTGCACCAAGTTGCAAAATGTTTTGTTAACATTTGTTTGCAATGTGTTCAATGTTAATACTTTCTCGATATTTCTATTCTAGTCTGATATTCTATTTCAAAGTGTTAGGCCATAATATATCTATGATTCTTAAGCATAGCATCCAAGAAAAAACTTTCTGTTTTAGAATAACAGGCACATACAACGGATTTAAATTAAATTGAGTAATTATGAATTATGATTATAGTAGTAGTAATTATGATTATAAAAAAAATGAAAACAAACTCAAAGAAGGAACAAAATTAAAATATAAAAATATCAGAAAAATTTAAACAAATATTTGCAAACAGCTAACTGAAATAAGCACTAGGAAGATATTTCCTGAATTCCTATTATCTTTTTTATTGAAAAACTGTTAATATTTAAATAAACAAAAATATTACAATTAAATTTTGTTCAATTTGTATTCAATTAATTATTGGTAATATTTGAAAAATTAGAGAATTATATTCATGTATATGTATATTATATATATATATATATATATATATATATATATATATATATATATATATAAGCATTAAAATATAAAGCTTAGTGCAGAAGGCGAGTGTTGTATATTTAATTGAAATAATTTAATCAAACAGAGAATTTTCAACGACGTACACAGAGATCCACTGATCAAATAAGTTCTTATATAGTGTTCATGTTTCCATTTTATGTTATGTACCTAAAAACGTTTTTAATAAGATTCCATATTAAAAATATAATTTCAACAGTATAAGTAAACAAAATAAAAAACGGAATGAAAAATTAATGTCGCCGTTCGTCGTAAAATTTTACATCTAAAATTAAAATTCTGATCTCGAAAAAATAAGAACAATGTAGTAAAATCCATAGTGTATATATATATACATATATATATATATATACGGATATTTTTTCACAGTACTATCTATTCATTTAATCGGAAGTACAATGAAAATAAGCTTGTTTCTTACTACAATGTGTATGTTAAAACTTTAGATATAAAATACTTAAGGTTATATATATATATATATATATATATATATATATATATATATATATATGTATATGTATATATATATTATATAAAGGTATATTGTTACAGAGATATAGATAGAATAAGCCACAGTGTTCAAGGTAAAAAGAAATAGAAAAATTCTGTACGCAAGAAATATCGTTTTAAATGCAAAATCACGATCGCGGTTCTCTTAAGCTAACAATTTTTCTGCCCGTACGTGCTTGCATATCCTAACCTGTGTTCAGTTCTAGAAAATTTGTTTACCTACGGAAATATCTGAAGATAAAAAAGTGAACATTTCATATTCTTTACTATCTTCATATAGTCTTATGTTGTAAACTAGTTTCGTTATTTTTTTTCTAATTTAATGATACGTTATGCTGGTGTACTTTTCAATTGATGAAACGAAAAGAATATTATATATATATATATATGAATGTATACATATATATATATATATATATATATATATATATATATGCAGAGTGGAAAGTCTATATACCAATTTTAAAATGGTAATAAGTTTTTTCAAAGTCTCTTTAGAAATTTAGATAAATGGATTGAGTTAAAAGTTGAACATGTTATTTTGTATGAAATGGAAAATTCATGTAATTTATGGTTAAATGTAACTCAGTGAACGATCAGAAAATCAATTAGTTAGCAATTCTGTAAAGATATTTTTACATGTATTACTTTCGTAATTCACCTCTGATTTATAGAATCGTAAAAACTGTCACTTGTAAGAACTACGCTTAATTTATTTTTTAAAAGTCTAGTTCATTTTTTGACAGAAAAAACGAAACAACTGTTTTTATGTTACATTACGATATAGATTGTGCAGACTGATGGAGTACGTCTGGAGTTGAGCTATATATATATATATATATATATATATATACATACACATTTTTTAACCCTATTTTGTGTCTCTATAAAGATCAATTTTGTAAAGAAAGTTATAGAAAAAAATGATTATAATCATATAAAATATCAATCATGCAACAAAAATGTGAAAAGATTTCTTATAAGCTAGTTCAAGGTTTTTCAAAATAGATTTACTTAAATCGTCGTAGTATCTTTAAGTTTTGACTATTTTTTTAAAAATGACACATACATATGTCTATATATATATATAGTGTGTGTGTGTGTATGTGTGTGTGTATGTATGTATGTATGTTTGTATATACGAACATGGTTTTTGTATAACTTTGTCGTCAAATAAAAAAGAAGATGGAGTTCCACATTACAAAAGAACGTACCGTAAAGGTCTCTTTTCAATAAAGCTTTCTGAATATGTGTATGTATGCGCTTGTGTGTATGTGTGTATACAATAAATTGAAGCAATAGAAAAATAATTTCACGCAATACAATCAACAATGGACGAACAAAGCGAGATAGTACACGAGCTCGTTGGAGACGTGATCATAAACCTATCTCAGTTCACAATAAGCTCCGACGAAACCGCCACCGTTTCATTCATAGCCGGCATGCGAGAAAACCATATTACGTGTTATAGAATATTCGGCGGTGTAACCATATGCGCCGATTAATTTTAACAGTAGTCCTTTTTTTAGTATTTACCATTGTGGTCTCGGATTGTTTACCAGATTGTGTACGAACGGGTGATTCGATATTTTGATTTCTAGTGAATTGGTTGGTTAATTAGAGAGTTTCAGATCGTATCGATAATTTATTAGTCCTTGAATATCATTCTAAGAAATGGTCGTATTAAATGTATTTAAAACATTACTTGTTCTAATAGACTTTAAGGAAACTATATAAACAAAAATATATTTACAGCGAATTGAAGTTTGTATAAAAACACATATAATACAGTTAAATAAACGAATTCTTGTTACTCTCACAACATATAAAACAGTTTTCTGGTCGAATTATACTTGATAATTTTTAATTTTGCCTATGTGTATTTGAATGGAAATGTATTTATTTTTAGAGCTTGAAAATAGAGAAAAATCTAAGATTTATGCGATATTTTTATAATATGACACTCTGAATGGAACCAAAAAGTTATAAGCAACAATTAAAAATGATAAGTAATGAATTAGTATTTGATCAGATTTCTTTTAGTGATTTAGAGAGTGAAAACAGAATTTATTTGTGAAATTGTACTAAGCCACTGAGTCAGAAGTGTATTATTACTGTTAAGCAAGTTAATTTTTAAAACAATAATTAAAATATAAAAATATAATGCAAATAACGCTAAAAATAAAAAATGATTGAAAAAAGAAACTGAAAAAAATATACTTCATAATAATATAAATGATTAATCTCTCTGCTATGTACAAATGAAAAATATATTTAATAATAAGATAAAATGAAGAGTAACCAACGACCTTATAATTGAAAAACACAATATCAATAAGCAGATTATAAAAATACAGAACATATTTCTATAGATTGTGATAACAGTTGTTATATTAGAGATGAATTTTATTATGAGTTTAACTCATTGTTTATAGAATTAATTTTAGGTTTAAAAATGGAACAACATAATTTTATCACGAAAAATATTAATAATTGTAAAGAAGAAAAAAATAAGAGATTTTTTATGTAAATTTTAGAACAATTTTTCTATTTCAAACCAAAAGTTCCAAGGGGATGCATTATTCTTTAAATCATTGCTTATTTAATATTAATTGTTGTTTATGGGGAACTTGAGTTGCTCGTACATACATAAAGATTTGATCATATAAATTATATTAAAATACTGATAAAATTGTGTCTAATACCGTTTTAGGAAAACTAGTTGATTATTTCAATCTTTTTAAATTTGTATGTATATATATATATATATATATATATATATATATATATATATATATATATATATATATATATATATATATAAAGTTGAAATTTGAGTAAGTGTTGGCGCATATGCAAGAGGTTTGCTGAACACAAAACCCAGTGTAAGTACGACAAGGGTGTAGAGTGAAGAAATATACCGAAGTTAGTCCATTGTTGTGTGGCGTGTATTTTTGTACGCCAGAGAAAAATAGCTTCGTCAATGTGTTGCAACGTTCGTTCTGTACGTCGAGGTACAAGAACTCGAACAAAAGGGACACGAATTCGAAGGACAACGGCGAGAAAAGAAAACACAACGTTAGATATGTTCGTAGCGACAACAAAAAAAATAATACAACTAGAGAGAATAAAATACAACATTGTCTGATTGGCCCTTACAAAATTTTACACGACGCAAGGTCAAATGTCGTGATTTATAGATTTGTAAAAATAAAATGATCAAATTATATATATATATATATATATATATATATATATATATATATATATATATATATATATATATAAGAACTCGTTTTTATGTATAAAATATACAATTTTATACCAAAATCTAAATCGATATTAAATTTAAAAGTAATCAAATTAAAATTGTGAGTACAGTAATTTTTTTAAATTTTGCTATTTTTAGTTTAAAGTATAATTTTATGATAAAATATTTGAAATGAAGAAATAATATAAATACTTTTTAAAAGACAATAGATAGTAAATATTAATATTTAACAATATCATTCATGGAAATTCTCTTTCTTAATCTGAATATAATTTAAAATAGAAAATCAATAATTGTGTTATTTAATAAAGAAAATTTGTGTTAATCAAAAAATAACAATTAAGGATTTTCTCATAATATCTAAATAATTGTATCAAGTAAATATTAAGTGAATCACGTATGATACACTATACACATACACGCAAATTATATTTTACATACATTCTAAAGTTTAATAGGTTTCTTGGTAATGAATTCAAGCTTACTTAAAAATATATTCAAATATTTGAATTAGTATCAAAATTTACTGACTTTAGATAATATTTTTTCTTTATTTATTATTTCCAATTAACAAAAACATTAATATCAATTTTAAACGCAAACATTTAGAAAAAAAGTTTACACAAGTTAAAATTAATTGCATACTGATGGGCCACTTATTATTTATCCAGTTCAAGATAAAATCTAGAAAAATAGTATCTAATTATACTTTTTTATATTTGAAAATTACAAAAAATATAACAAAATAAAAAAATCAGTAATCTTTAAAAATAAGAGACTGTGAAAAGACATTCTGTTAATTAACATTAATTTTAATAGATGATTTTATTCAAATTTAATAAAAATATTTTATATAAAAATGTGTGGATATTCCAAAAATAAATCATGATTATTAATAACATGATTTATGTTTATAAATAATATATATATATATATAAATATACATAAATTGATATTATTATTCCAGTAAAATTTCTAAAAGTTCTTTCTCAATGGACTTTCACATCTATATTATCTTGCTTTTGAACATTAATAAACAAATATACAGAACTCATCACATAATCGATCAATCTTATTTGGCACCAGTGAGTATACAAGCTTACTCGTTACCTATATTTATTATTTTCTTGATTTCTATTTTCATTCATTAATATATATATATATATATATATATATATAATCATAACTTATTGATAAATACTTTTCATTACGTTATTCATACAATATATTTGATTTTTCAATTAAATAATATCATTTTTTTATGAATTTACATATTCGGATAAGCAAAACTTTGCAAAATGGCTTAAAAACGTTAAATTTCTTAATACATATCATTGATTCCTTTTTTCAAGATATCTGTGATATGTACCCCAAACCTTGATAATAACATCCACCCATATGTGAAATATTCACGATGTTTGTTACACCTGTTCATATATACCATATTAGCCACATCCAACATATCTGCCATATCTTTCCATATCCGCTATGTCTGCGATATCCGCGATATTCATCCCTAACCGTGATATCCTCTATATCTGTGTTATTCACTACATTTTCCGTATCCACCATATCCGCCCATATCCATTATATCCGGACATAACCGATAAATCTCAATTGTCGCTATATCTTCCCGTATCCATAATATTCGTGATGGCCACCATATCGGACAATTTCCATTCGTAAAAGAAATACTTCTTTCTTAATTAGTGATCGGTTTTAAGAACAGATGGAGAAAATTTAATAAAAATTAAATCCCTGTATTTATTACGATCTCCAGTAGACGATCTCTTCAGTTACGATCTCCAGTACGATATCTAGTAATATTCTGATTTAATTTATTGTTTAGAAGTATAGAAAATTTGTTTAATATAAAATGATTATTTTAATGCAGAATTCTTCCATTTTCATAATAAAACTACTATTGAATTTCTGAAGAACTTTAAAGGAGAGTATTTTTATTTAAGTGTAATTAATATTTTTATTGTTTATTTTTCAATAACAACTTTTTATTATAAAATCCAGTAGATAAAAATTCTAAACATATTTGTCTGTGCTTTTGTACTTTGAAATAATGACAAGTCAAATTAAGATGAACAAACAGCAATAAATCAGACTTTTCTGTACCTTTGCGTTTTGAAGTTAATGGAATCGCTATTGAAATTCATATGAGCAAAAATAAAAAATGATCAATAATTTAGTCTATTGAACATTTTTAGTTAAAATTATTTTATATTTTGTGGCGCGAAAGTAGAGTTAATTTTGAAATAGTAATGGTTCTGTATTTTATTAGAAAGGGCTTTATGGAATTAAGAAGTGATATAATTTATTTAAATGTTTTCGTACTTTTCATATCTTTAACAATATAATTATTTTTCAATATATAAAGAAATACAAAATTAATGATACGATTAGTATTTGAAGTGTTATTATATATTGAAGAGTTATTCGTACAGAAAATTAAAATAAATATAATTTTTTAAAACGTGTTTAGTCGATATCCATTTCTAAAAACTGTTATTATCTCAAGATGTAAGTACATATTTACTTTCTATTTATTTTTTAATTATAAAAATGATACAATAATAAATTATGTTCTACTATCTTGCAGTTATGATTTGTGTAAATACAAATAAATAAGAGGAAGAATAATTTATGAATAAAATAGTGAATATATTATCAAAGCTATTGAATTATTCCTTTTGTATGAATAATTTTCTAATTTCATGCAAATTACTTTTGTAGTCGATGTCTATATTAAGTAAATAATAGATCTGAAGTGAAATTGGTGTCCAACCGACGACCGAATTGCATCGAATTGTTCGCCGTATTGTTCAATCAATCGGAAAAAAATCTCCGACGGAAAAAAAAAACGTACGCACACAAAAACAGTCCACCGATCAGTCTATGTTCGGACAAAAACGAACTTATAATATAGAAGGGAAAAAAGCACAGCAGAAGGAAATATGAAAGAAAAATAAGTTTTTCGTTTCGTTCGGTCGACGCTTTGCGAAGAATTATTTTCATCGGAAAACAAATCGTTAGTTGTTCGAATGGTAGTCGTTTTATATATTATATAGTATTATTTATCCATAAAAGTCTGAATTCTATTTCTCGAGATATACGTACGTAGAATAAATATTGAAAGTTTATTTAATAATTTTTATGTTTGTTTCTTTCTTCTTATTTTTGGTAATTATATTTTGATAAAATTTCAAATTATTATTCATAAATTATAGAATATAAATAATTAATTCATAAGTATGTATTTATATATATATATATATATATATATATATATATACATATATATATATACATATATATATACATATATATATATATATATATAATGAATAAAAGAAAAAAAAAGTATAAAGAAATAATAAAAAAAATGTTCTTTTAAGATGAACGCGGAACCGAACGACGTTAAAAACGCTTTCAATAAGAAAGTATTAGTCGAATACTTCGGAATTAATTATGATGAAGTGGAAGATTTGTAAGGAGGACGAAGTGCGAGGAAAAAATTTCAAACGACGGTCATTTATTTCGACGTCGGCTCCTATGCGGGCTGTAAATAATTATCTAATTTGCTGCTGTAAACGTTTACAATCGAAAGCTTATTACGTTCTATTGTTATGAAAAAAGTATTACATTCGTTGTACGGGCTTAAAACGTGAACGAAACAATACGAACGAGAATTTATATGAAATTTTTAAACTCTGTATGTATATATATATATATATATATATATATATATATAATACAGAGTGATAATATTTTCAGGATTACAATTCAGCAATATTCGAATGATAAATAGACTGAAAAAATATACTGTTTAATTACGATTAGGTTGTTATTAATTACCGTATGGCAAATTAACAATAAAATTTACATTATTGTCTGTATGATTAATTAATTATTAATATAGAATCGATGTTTATGGTTATGGTAAGTAATTTTATGAGTTTTTGGGTGTCTATGTACAAATACGAGGTCTGATCAAAAAGTTCTGACGCTTTTATTTCATGGTAAAATAAAAATATTTCAATATATACTATACCATTTAATATTAACAGTATCATTTAGATTTTATGGTTTTATACTCTTGCTATTTCCAGAACTAATCTTCGAAGGATTCAATTTTTAAAAAAAACTAAATTCTTCTTTGAATTGAATTTAGATTACTGGAATATTATTCAATTCTTTTTTAATTGTTCGAAAAAATAAAATCGCACAGAGATTCTGGACAAATACAAAACATGTCTTGTTATAGAAATGTATCACATTTTTTGTCTATACATAAGTGCTCTGAGAATGATGAAATAGCAATCGTAATCGGATAAGTAACGATTGAAATTGATTAATAATCAATTATTGAACATTTTTTATGGGAAAAATTATGGTTTATGATAATTATTATTATTTATATATATATATATATATATATTAATAATTATAATTACTTATCGTAAGTTCTTTTCACATATGAATGAAAAAAATCGAATGTGTTTTTAATGTTTGTAATCAAAAATATTGAATAATTAATTATAGATCATTTTTGATTGTTACTTATGAAATCTATCATACTAAAGGTAGTAACGTATAGAAAATATAATTTTTCTGGGAAAAAACGGACCTTAGCCCTTTGAATATCATAGAATTGTGATTGAAAAAGAGATAGGCAGAAGCCAAAAACCAATCAAAAACAAATTATTCAAAAAAATGATGAAAAAATTGAGTTTTTTGGAATGAGAAACATTCATTTATAAAAGTGAATCAGCCACAGTACTCAAACCAGATTCTAACATTTGCTTGTAAAAGATTATAATACTATTATTATAATTATAAATTAAAACATTTTTTCATATAAGAAACAAAGAGATAAAAATAAAATCAATAAATATTTGTGTTGAATTGATTTTTTTCTTTAATAATAAAAATAACTACGAATAAAACAACAAAGAGTGAAATTATTATTAAATTATGGATGAAATTAAAGAATCAATAAGATGATTGTAAGTTATTTGTAAATAAAAATTAATTGAAAACGTAGACTAGACTGGTATTAATTTAAATTGAAACGAATTATTATTTTTGAAATTCAAATGACATTTTATTAAATTCAATGAAATGTTTTTCTTTATTTAGTTTTTTAAAAATAATTACTTTTTATGACTTGTGTAAAAAATATTTATTTTGCAAGTTACGAATATCTTTAATTAAAGTAAAATTCTTAAAAAGAAACACAATTCATAAATTGAAAAGACTGTAATTGCTATATCAAAAACAAGACTTAATTGAAATTCAATCAGGCATAGTCATTGCTTAAAATGTCAAGAAAGTTGAAAAAATATCTACAATTACTTCGATGATATCATTATTTTTAAGTTTCTTACTAACTTTCATTCTCTCATATAATTTTACTTACTAGTGTTGCCTGTTATTTTCCAACATTATTTGAAAAATATCTATTGTACTATATACACTTTTGAAAGATAATTTTATTTAGTAGCAAAAACTGGCAATATCTTATATTATATAATCTGCTTCCCATTTTTCAACATTTGACTTATAACATTGTTTGGCTTGGATCTAAAAGACATCTGTTATTCTTTTATATTACTATTTATTTTTATATTATTATTACTATTTACTATTACTATATTATTTAAAAACAAATTTTTATAATCTAGTTTGAGAATTATAGCCGTCTTCACTATTAAAAATTAATTTGTTACTTTCATGCAAAAGAATAAAACATTTTATATTCAAAATTCTTTTATAATTGATTATTGATCATTTTTCATTGTTTTTTTTTGTACAAATTTCAACTGTGATGCTATTTAGACAGTTCAGATACAGAAAAAAACATACAGTTTGTATGAAATTGGAAAATTCATTTATAAAAATAGATTTCTTTACGTTGAAGTAGTTTAATAGTAACAACTGTTTGATTATCTCTAGGATAAAATATAATCAAAAAGATATAATGTTCAAATAAGTCTAGTATTACAATTGAGTTCTGATGCTATATCTTAATTGACTCACACATTAATAGTTTTCTTACACAATAAACCACAAAAAAATACCAGGCTAGACATGTTAAATAAAAAATCATTATTAATTATTTTTTATTTCGATGCGGATGCTATTGTCTTCAAAGCACAAAGGCATAAAAAAATTAGATTTTTTTTAGCTTTGCCTTATCAATTATTTAAGTACTTTCACATTTATTCCATTACACTCGAGTAAAAGCGTTCAAAGTTTTTTAAGTCTAAACTAAGAAAAAATATCATAAAAAAACATATTAAGTCTCAATGCAAATCAAATTTATCATGACTTTATTTAAATATTCAGAATTCTTAAGAATTTATATTAATATACAAGTATACATATATACATATATACATATATATATATATATATATATATATATATATATATGTATGTACATATATACGACTATCTGAAGAACAATTTTATCTTAAATGGTTAATTTCAAAGCTGCTCATAAATTCAAATATAGTGAAATTTGAATGGTAATCAGAATAATGCAATTATAATAAGATAAAAACGAAACGAATGAAGTTATATGGCGTAATTAAAATTTTCATTTAATATCATCGCATTTGAAAAACTTTTCAAATACAATTTGTTTTTATTGCGAATGTAATGTACAAGGAAACGAGTTCACACTTTGGCCGCCTATACCCATTAAGATTATGTTACAAGAAGTAGACGAATAAATGGATATTGTGTGCTCGGTGTATATAGGAAATTTTCATACCTAAGCAGCAACTCCAGGTATGTGCATCGACGTTTGTTCGTTTCTCTAGCATGTGAGAAGTGAGTGCACGTGTGTGCACGTGCATTCGCGTTATATAAACGATATGTCGAGGAGATGCATGTGTGCAGTAAAAGTATGTAGACGTATTGTGTGATATAACCTTAAGATATGCAGTCGCGGTTGTAAGTTGGTGCACGTAGCGAGATACAGACTTTTGATAAGGTTATTATGCTACGTTCAACATCTGTCTGAAACAATACATGCCCGGTGCGATAATAGCGAGATAATATGAAAAGCGATCCTAAATGAAGTTTATTGCTGACGTAAAACGATGTGAAGAATTTTATGTATTTTCGTAAGGTTTGTCAGCCAATGAATGTTAAAATAAATTTCAATTATACTATTCTTTAAATTTAAATAAATTATACTTCAATATTTATTCGTGCCATACATTTATCTAAACTATAAAATAAAACAAAAATTAATATATATATATATATATATATATATATTGTAATTTTTTTCAAGTTATATATATAAATACAAAAAAATATAAGATTAAGGAAAATATCTTCAAGCTAGAAAAAACATCAATAAATAATTACTACATAATAATAATCTTATAAAAAGTAGCCATTAATTACAGTGCTATTTTTTAAATTTTAATGTAAATTAATTATTCAATGCATTTTTGCTTCAATAGGAGCATATTAAGTTTATTTTTCAATTTAACTGTAATGTCTATTGAGGTGTTCATCGTAAATGAAAATCTAAAAAAATACACATAGTGGAATAAAGATTCCTTCTATAAATATATTTATTGTCTAGATTCCTGTAAATGAGTGAAGTGGCATGAGTGCTCTATTACAGTTCCAAAAGCAAATCATTCTATTATAGTTTATACTGTATAAAAAAGACTTACATTGGCTATATGGATAAACTTCATTAATCAATTATAATTTTCCTTCGAATAGATAGGAAGAAAATTTAGCTGGTTGCTTAATCGTTTAGGCATGAAGATATGGGCTGTCCTAGAAAAAAGGCAGGTGCAAAAATGGGAAAAAATATTCAAAATAAATTACGATATATAAAATAATCGATAAACGTTGCGAAACCAGAAGGTGGAAATATAATAAATATTGAGAAATACGTCCAAATTTATTTATAAAATCTAATTCTAAAACATTAATGAAAGCTCTGTATACAATTCGTTATCTACGATATTAATAGATTATCTTATAAATATATATTTTAGTAATTATATAATTCAGTTATTTAGATTATATATAATGAATATATAAATATATATATATATATATATATATATATATATATATATATATATATATATATATATATTCTATTTTTTTAAAGAGTTTTTATTTACAAATAGTTTAAATATTTTGTGATAAAAATTCATAAAATATAAAAAATAAAAAAAAGCAACTTTCAATTTCGAACTTTTAATGAAGAATGTTTTTCTAGTAAAGAAGTTATTAAATGTATTTCAGGATTAAATAATTTGACTATTGATTTCTTAATGGAACCATAGAAATAATGTTTTGAATTGTTGCCAATTCAACCCGCTGCTATGTTTTAACATTTTCATTGACACTTTTAATGTAATGACCAATTAAATAATTATTTTTAAAACGAACTGCTTGGCACACACCATGAATGTATTAAATTTATAGCCATTTTCATGAATCGATATTTTACTGTGTGAATATTTTTTAGTGAAATTGTAATTAAACTCGAAACTGCATGCGAATAATTTACAAACTTTCAAAATGATTAAAAATATAAACCTGTTCATGTTTTTTTCAAAAATATATCGCTATACACAGCTCATTTTTTCATGTTTATGATGAACCACAATTCGATTTCATACATTTGACCGGCAAAGGTAATTAGTAACTGTGCTATTACATTCCACACTCCCTCGTTGTTTATAAATGTTTAGATATAATCTGCATGAAATTCAAATTAGTATATTGATTTCATGTTTATAAAAGATGAATATTTCAATTTTTTACGTGCATTTGCATCCGTGATCCTATTTGATTATACAACGAGCGACCGATATAATCCTGTATGAAATTCAAATGTGAATATCGATTTTAAGCAATATATGTTGTTATTTTCTTCAAATTTACCAAATGAAAATAAACAAATACTAATACTTTGTATAAACTTCAAGGTGTTTTTCGTGAAATTCAACTTCATAGCATTTATTTTTTAATTCGAAAATCAATAACAAGAAATAAATTTCTCTGAATTTCTAAAATATTCTTATTAATAAATTGAGCCTTCATAGTATTTCCAGAAATTTAGTCAAACATTTTATAACTTTCATTACATATATTTTATTATAAATTCAAATTTCTTATTTAATTTAGTTTTTTTTTAAAAAAAATACAACATTTGTATGAAAAAATACTTTTGATTTAATATAACCGTAATAATTCAAAATCAATTTCGACTACTGATTAAAAACCTATTAATTGATTCTATTTAAATTTGAATAAAGTGATGTATTGCAAAAAAAAAAAATATATAAAACCTACGAAAATATACATTTTTTTTAAAAAAAACAGTCCACAAACAACAAAGAATGTTTAAAAACAGTTTTGATATGAAAATGAATGATGATAAGAAATGTTTTCACATGAAATATTCAAACAAATCCTAAATATGAAGATAAACTTATTCTTTAAATAAGTACTCTCGTTTCTGTAAATGTTTTCTTGGAAAATTTTCACTTTGTTCATCGAAGATTTATATTATTTAGGTATGAAGCCGTTTGAGGTTATAGTTGAACATTTCGAGTCCTATTTGTAGAGATGTATTTTTTTCATGTAATGTGGTGATACATAATGCAACTATTATCCTCCCGTTGGCCTCCGTCGATCATTATATTTAACGAGAACAATGGCACCAAAACACCTAAAACTGTAAACCGGAACGACCACAACTCGAGTACTATCTCGACAATTACCCAAATCTCGTTGTACGTAGGTCGGAAAACTGTCGAAATTCGTACGATTGACACGAGACGCCGAGTGGCGGATGACACGGAAAGCCACACAGGCTCGTTAACAAATCGCCATATTATATTCATGGCGAGAGTTTAATTTCTAAAGTTCACGCCGAAGACAAGCGGCACAATAAAAACTTAAACAAGCCCTTCTTGTCGCTAACAAGTCCCGCGGTCTCTCGTTCTAACTGTCTCAACGCTGATACCATCGTCTGTCCTCACACCAGAAGAACACGACACACTCTCTCGCTCGCTCATTCGACCAGCTCTACCCACTTTTCGTGTAGTTTGCAAGAATAGACGGGCATTACATTTAATGGTGGCTTATTAATTAAACTTATAACTAAGATAATGGCGTAAGCAAAGTAAGAACTGTTTCGGATGGAATTGTCTAAATTTCTTGTATTCATAACTCTTGGCACGAGTATACAAACGGAATAAGTAGGTGTCGTCTTTCTTTCATTTCTTGTTCGTAGAATTATATTGTATGTTGGAAAAGTAAAAAGTACATATATATATATATATATATATATATATATATATATATATATATATATATAAATATTGCATACAGAATAATAAACATTTGTTTATAATTTCAATTAATTCATATTATCTATTACTTAATACTTCTAAATAATTCAAGACAAAAGTTTAATTTACATGTATGTATTATATTTTCTTATTTATCAAAAAGAATGTATTAAGGAATAAAATAATACGTTTTCAAATAGAGAACACAAAAATTAATACACGAGTCAAAGTTTGTAATGATTGAATTTTAAGAATTTTTTTATGTAATATATAGACATACATCAAATTAATTGATCATATATTATTGAATATTGATATAATTAAACTTCAATATTAATTAATCATAATAATTTTTAATAGTACTTTTGATGTTTTAATAAAAAATATTTGTATTCCTCTTTGTTAATATATGATGTTTGTAAATTTCAAAGTTTACAAGTTTGAAATAATGTTTTATAAGTAAATTTAAGAAGAAACATAAAAGAAAAGTCAATATATTGCAGATATATATTTTTATGGCGTATTTAACTCTTAATAAAAAAGAAATATGTATTTTCAGTTTCCTCTTGGTTTTGATTATACACACACATATTATATTTATATATATATATATATATATATATATATATATATATATATATATCAAAATAATAATAAAAAGTGTAAGAAGAAAATTTTATACCAGACTGAAGATTGAACAAAAATTAAAAAATACTTATAAATTAAAACAACACACATTAATATCAGTTGTAAATAGGTGTTCCTTTTTAAATTGGACAAAATGTTTTAAGATACTTATTTAGTCAATAATACAGGATTACTAATACAGCAAATATTTTTAATTTTCTGAAAAAGTACTATTTTTTGAATATCTACTTAAATAATTTTATAAAAAGAATAGTCAAAATTGTCTCAAGTCCTTGTGAGATTGTGTTAACAATTCAAAACAGAGAAATATTTTTTGAACAATAATACATTTTTATAAACAAGATTTATTTATTATCACAAATGGAGAGTGCAAGAAAAGTATTTGTAAATACTTGTAAATAATTGACGGAAATTATAACTGGATTAATGCCTATTGATGCCTATGATTAATGCCTATGATTTTTATTTATCAAATATTTTTTTTAAAACAAATGGTTTAAATTTTTAATTATTGCTATAGTAATGAAAAATTTAAATATTAAAAGAGATTTTGATTGTATGTTCTTATGTTGTTCGTTCTTCTTTTTAAGTTTCAATTGAGTTTCAAGACTTTAAAATCGACCTCAAGATGATATGCATACCCACACTACAAATGAGAATAGAAACTCAGATGATAAAGAATAATGAAGACAAAAAGAACAACGAGATAAACATTTATTTTATTTCAATTCAGAATCATATTTATTCTAAATTAATTTTTCTTACTGATCATTACAAATTTAGATTATTATTTTATATTGACTAACTGGTTTTAATCCCAATGAATCACTAATGCAGTATTCTGCTAAAAATAGTATTTGTTTTTCAACTATCTTCAGTAAGCACTGTAGTTTTGTATACACTAAATAACCTGAAGATCGATAAAGAGCCAAAAATAATTACAGCAGAGTCCTATATGAATAATTCAGTGAAACGAATATCTACAGAACAAAACAAATTAAACAGACAATTATAACCGAAATTTTTATATTTAATGATTGAAATTTCCTTTAAAAGCAATAAATGTTAATAGAACTTGAAACATTATATTGTTTAATAAAAAAAAGAATTATATAAATAAACAAACAATTCTTGTTTAATATTAATAAACATTTAAAGCAAATATGAATAAAAAATAGGTGCTGAATGAATTTTACTTGAGAGTAATTTCTTATAGGATCTTTTCAAAGAATATCAGTTTATTTGTAAAATTAGTGATTAAAACAATTCGGTTTACTCACATATTCAAATTCGTTATATTCGTATTATTTTCTAGAAAGTATTTATCATTTATTTGTTTTACTCAGAAATGTGTTTATTGAAACCAACTTATTATTAAGATTTTAGTAAACAATTGAAATGTAAATGTAATAGAAGAAAAATAATTATTTTTACTAATAACTTTACATAAATTATTCATTGAATTGAACATTTCAATTTAAAAATTACTTGTATTTTCAAACTTTAAACTGTATTAAGAAACATTTTCTCATAGTCTTTATATAATATTGAAGTTATAATTACAAACGTATTTCTAAATGAAATATATTTGTAACTCTACTAGTATTAATAATAGAAGTAACTAGTAGTTTTTATTTCATTAATAAATATTACAATTTTAAATAGATCTGTTTAAATTTCAAAACTTAAATCACTTATTAATAAGACACCAATTTGTAATTTTTTTTTTTGATAAAATGAATGAAAAATGAATTTTAATCGTATAATTTAAAATATTGTAAATGCTTTTATTCCAAATATAACTTTTTATTAATCCATAAATATTTTGTAATGACAAATACGCGTTTAATATTATGTATAAATATATAACAGCGATTACTACTTTAATATTCCAACCAATTTTATTAAAAATTCAAACTATCTATATTTGAAAATTCAGTATTTTAAATAAAATAAAATGTTCACTGAATTACATATCAATATTTAAATACTCGGTGAATTAAACAACATTGTGTTTCAATTTTACTTTTTATTTCGTAATATTTAAATAACTTTTTAAAATTATAAACACGGGGTATAAATTTAAATTTATTAGTTACTGTATAAATTATCTGTTTTGTATATAGTATCTTTATTGAATAATTACATTTACTGGATTTATCTTTAAAATTGAAAAAGGTATTGAAACGGTTATTGCAGAGAAAATTATAGATAATAAACTAATTAAAAAATATGTAATTCTTAAACACACTAAAACAGTTTTAAAAATTTATTTACTTTTACAATGTAATAAAGATATGGTTTTTATTTATGTATGTCGTTAATTATATAAGAGAATCAATATCTAAATTAATTACATATTTAAGAATACTGTTTTCTTATTGAAGTTGCAAAGTTCAACTTAGGATAATAAAAAGGCACATTTTATTAACAAAGTTATTATTCTAAGTATAAAATTTTATGAGATTTACTATTAAATGAGTCCTAGAATAGTTTTAGTATATTTAATTTGAGATAACAATTATTATTGCAGTCGTAACTGAGTAATTAATATTTTCAAATATTAAATGGTTTAAATTCCAAATCGGTTATAAAATTGGTATAATTTTTTAGTATGAATGGGTAGTTCTTTATTTGAGTTTATATAAGGTATTTAACTACGAATAAAATAAATAATTAAATTTAAAAAATCAAAATAAATTTATTAGTTACTAACAATTTAATTGTTCTGTATGTATCCTAAAGCATACATCATTAAAAACGATATACTATAATATTTCTAAAAACTAAAACTTTTCTAATTACTGATTGAATTTAATGTTATTAAACATTTCTAAATAATATTCTATATATATATATATATATATATATAATTATTTTTACTCTACTATATTCTATGTATACTAATATTCTATGTATATATATATATATATATATAATTATTTTTACTGCTCTCAAGAAAAAATTAAATTTTTACTAATCGTTTTTTTATGATAATGTATTTAATTAAAATAATTAAATTTAAAAAATAGTACAATTTTATTTGTAATATAAATATTATATTTTTCAAAGCCACTAAACACGGAATAAATTAATTAAATGATAATTCACGTCATAGATTTGTTTCTTTGTCTAAATGAAAATGAAAAAAAATCTTTTAATGAAATCTGTAATAAATACTAATTAATAAGACAGATAAAATTTATTTTCTTTCTACAAATAAATTATTGATTACTTATCATTTTTTTGTTGATTTCCACTAAATATAAAAAAAACCTTCTTTTGTAGACTGGTACAAAAATTAATTATATTTCTTTTATTATACTTACATAAATTATATATAAAATTATATAATAAATTCTTAGAATTCAATGCATATGCATTAATTTCATCAATCAAATTAGCATATCAAATGAGAAATCATTCGTTGTTCTTTTACAGTCTACTTAAATATGTATCATTAATCAGAATGCAAGTTTTGTCACAGCACATAAATACACACTTTTTTGTATATATATATATATATGTATATACATATATATATATATATACAAAAGTGTGTATGTGTATATATATATATATATATATATATATATATATACAAAATCTACATAAATCATGATTAATGGTAAAAGTTGTTCAACATTAGAGACAAATGTTTTGAAAAAATGACAATATAATAAGCTTCAAATCCGTTTTAAACCTCCAAAGCTCTTTCTCATTAGCTTTGAAGTGAAACAATAGGATGTTGTATATTTTGTGAAAAAGAAATAATGATGTTTATAATATGCTTCAAATAAAAATAAATTTAATTTTATATCAAAAATAATTCCGTACAAACCTTCAAAATTGTTTCGACCTTTTAATGTATTTTGATAAAAAAGTATTTAAAAAAAATCTCTAAGAAAATAATACGTAGCCATTAAACGTGAAATAAAACTGATATATTACCATGAATAAAATTGAAAAAGATTAAAAAAGAAAACGTGCGAACGCACTGTAACGAAAAACCGCGAGGACAATGTGCCAATTTGCATAAGGCCGTTGCGAGTACAGAATCCGTGCTCGAATCTCCATTTCTTGAGACAATAACTGTTAGTAAGAGCAAATGTGTTGAAACAAGGGCTCTAACGAGCCAATTTAACGATAAGGGCTATAAAAGAAACATATACGTAGCCACTTAAATAGTATTTTAGTTAACGACGCTTTTAAATTTATTTTGTTGCAGGTACGAGCGTGGAGTTTTTGCAAATTTTAACTAATTTAGTTATATTTTATTTCCTTTATCAAAATGTTTTTCGACAATTAAACAAATGTTATATTTCTTGAGTTTCGTGTCTTTTTTCCTCATGTTTCTGAATGTTCTATTATACACACACGCACACATATGAATATATATATATATATATATATATATATATATATATATATATATATATATATATTCACATCTAATTTACATAAATACTTGAAAAAAATTTAATTTCTCTGCAATAATGTAATATTATAAAAAAACCACACTTTAATTTTTTTGTTATTTTTCGTTTTTGGATAAATATTAAAATTCTTGATACATTTTTTTTAATTATATGATTGAAAAAGAACTAATTTAACTTTAATTCAGAGCACCTATAAATTATTGATAGATGAGAATAATGTTTAATGTATAAAATAATTATCATTAATTGTGATGTGAATATTCAGTTATACTTTAGTATTCAAACAATTAATTCTTACTTTTATATGATGTTATATAGTGTATATATAGGAGGATTCAACTTAGGATTTTACACGATAGTATTAAAAAAAACGCAAAAATAAAAGAAAACCTGTTATTTCACATTTAGTATTGAATTGAACTAAAATACTAAATAAAAATTAACATGACTTTTCTTAACCCATGCACCCCCTTTTAATACTGATATGTGGATGCTTAAATTGAATCATATATATGTATATATATATATATATATATATATATATATATATATATATATATATATTGTACATATTTCCTGAAATCTCCACGAAATATTCCCAAAATCTTTGAATTGACTGTTCAGTAAATTTTGATTTAGAATTTAGTATAACTTCTTACAAGATATTATGTATGAAAGAAATTCGTGGCTACAAAAATTTTTATACTATATCATGCTTATTAGTTCGATAATTAATTATCAAAAACAACAACAAGCGTATCGAAAATCAAACAAACCGGACTGCATATATCGTTATAATGAAATATCTGTACATAGACCATGACATGATACATGTGTGCAAACGATGCTTATCTTCGCATTATCTATCCGCTTGTGAAACTGAGCTTCGGCCACACAAACACGTACGTTTACACACACATGTTACAAAGCTTTTACGTTCACGGTTCGGCCGTCGTTGCGAATCAGGAGTGAGTTAGACTATGTGTGTGTGTTTTCTATGAACGTATGGTTTGTGGATGGATGGTGTACGTATTGGGTCCTGTTTGGCAGTGGTCGACCATATAGTTAGGCGGTAGACGAACGGTGTACAGACCAGTTGACAGTCAGGAATGGGTAGTAGGAATAACAGTGAGAATGCTTGTTGTAACAGACGAGATGTAACTCACTCCATGTTGATGAATATTGTGGTATTTCATTTCCGTGCATCATTAATACTGTCCTAGTATCTACAGTACGACGTATGTACAGCACACTGGACTCTTCTGTGTTCCTTTTTACTATTGTTTAAAGGATTTCGCTTTTGTGACCTAATAGCGTTAACAAATTTCAATCTTTTCAAAATATATATATATATATATATATATATATACATATATATCAAGTATCATTTACTTTCATATATTTTCTTTTATACATTAATATATATATATATATATATATATATATACACATGTATATAGATATATATATATATATATATATATATATATATATATATATATATAACTAAAATCATATAGATTTCTCTTTACTTTGTATTAATATTCGAGAGTTATAATTTTTATTATTAGTACCCAATTATTTCCTTTTTATATTGTAAAAAATTAATAAAACACAACATATTAACCCTTTGCAAACGGAGATTTTTTCACCTCACCTACCAGCAATTTCAACATATTTTTTAAGAAAATAGCAAGTAACAAAGAACTTCAAATAAAATGATATGTCATTGTAAATAATTTATTTATTCAAATGAAACTTCAAAAATACTTTTATTAATTCATGTTTTACAAAAAAAATAATATTTGTTTATTATAATTACGAGGTCCCCTCATAGGGGACAGTCGAGTAGAAAGGGTTATTATTTTTTGACACTATAGCTTAATTCATTTTCAGAAACAGAATATTAATTGATGTTTATTCGAATATAATTAAATTATTTTTTTTAATTCCAATAAAAATTATAAGTGTCCTTTTAAAAGTGGTTTGAAATATTTGAGTTAATTATAAAAGATTTAAATGCATAATAAAGCGTTCATAAACATATTATTGTTGTGTACTCGATTTTTTAAAAGAAAAGACATAAATAGTAACTAAATTTAAATGGGATGCTATCATTATCACTAAGAAACAGAAAAATATTTTTTTGTACCTTAATACTCAATACGTTATTTTATAAATTATTTAAAATATTAATAGAACAATTTTAATCACAAAAGTTTTATAATTGTTGAAGAGAGAAATATTCATTTATAAAAGATTACGAAATTTTCATCTACAATATATATATATATATATATATATATATATATATATATATACATATATATATATATATATATATATATATATATATATATAATATTAATTTAACACTTTTTTGTAAAAAATATAAGATAAAATTTTTAAAAACTCACTTTGAACTTCAAATCTCAATAAAACATACTACTCAAACGGACAATGTATGTGTTTGTTTTGAAATTAAACAAAATATTATAAAATTTATTATGAAATTATAAATTACTACCATTAAAATTAACAAATATGTCTTAACAGACTTCCAAATATTATTATTATTATATGTATATATATATATATATATACCTTTTATCTAAATTACATTAGCAGATATCGATCAACGCCCCATCTTATGCTTTATAGCCGTTTAACCACTAAGAAGATCCTTTCAGTAATAATTTAGTATTAAGATATAGTAAAACCCAAATTCACTAAGCAGAATTAATTTTGATAATTATAATATAATATTTATGTATTATTTACTGCAAGAGATACAAATTGAAGATTTTCTGTGAATCATTTAGATAAATGGTTTAGATTTCACTTAAGTTCGTATATAATAATTAATAGAATCATTTTAGATTAGTATTTAATTAAATATTGTTTTAATTGTTTAGATTAAATTATTTTTTGTCAAATTTGGTTTATTATTTTGAAAATATTGTTAGACTGCACACATTTAAAGTCGGTTATCGATACAATGATCATACTTTAATTTTTTTCTTATTACTAAGTCAATATTAAAATGTTTCTTAAATGTTTAAAACGAGTTTATTATCGGGCTATTCGACTTATAAAAAATGAATATAAAAAAGGATTTTAGTACGATTATTGGACGAGAGAATATTACATTTGTAAATATGTAAAAAGAGATATATAGATGAATTTTTATCATATATTTTTAACAACAATTACATTTTCATTTAAAGAGTTTGATTCACTGAGTAAAATGCATGCACATTCACTGATATATAAATAAAATAAACATATTTTTAGTATGTAGAATTGACTATATAATTTACTTCTTTGTTCAAACATGGATATTTTGAAAAATAATTACTCATTTATATGTTATTTATTCTTTATATAAACTTTGTATCTATTGTAAAATATATAAAGAATATATGATTTAAAAAATAGTCATTTGAGTAAAAAAAATTCACAATATTTGTGACACTGTGGCTAAATTACTTTCAAAACTTATTTTCCATTCTTCTAGAAAATACTTTTTTGCTAATCAAGTTGATTTTAGATAATTTTTGATTATCGCTTAGCATTTTAAAACTAATTGATGCTCTGTGGATAATAGCATTGATATATTAATACATATAAGCAACAATCGCAAATAATAAATAATCTATTATTGTATATCCCTCATCAGAATTTTTTTTGTGTTTTGTGAAAAAATTAAAAATTTATAAAAAGTTACAAGGAGCTTTTTAAAATAGTTTAGTTGTTTAAAAATTAATCTGAAATAATTGCGTATTAGTGTACGTATACATTGATGTACAGTGCAATATATTTTTATATCTATTTAAAGAATTATAATTGATAAACAAAATAATAGACATTTTAGTATTATGAAAAACAGATTTAACATGTATTTAACTGAATAAAATATCATTTTAAAATACTCATATATTACAAAATCAAATATAAATATACATATGGCATGTATTGATATATGAAAAAACACACAGCCTGCTTTAACGCTGTACATAAAATTATTTTATATTCGTCTAAAACTCTTGTTAGCGAATGTTCACGACCTATTGTTATCTATAAAATCATTTAATACGTGTCTGTAAGGACTATTTCATTAACACAGTATACAAATTATGTAAATAAATCATAAAATAACAAAGTCAACACGGTACCATAATGCGTATATCCAAATTAATTGCAGCCTTAGTGAATTTTCATACCCTGTAGTACATAAGTATATGAATTTATATACGTAACATTTTATATGTACGACGAGTTTGTATTTATACATAAAGTCTTGTCCCTTATGTATGAATATATATATATATATATATATATATATATATGTATATATATATATATATTTATGATCTATTTATTCATATAACATGTTACAAAATTTGCATATATATATGTATGTTTGTACGTATGTATAATACATCCATACGTATGTGTGTGTATGTATATATAAACATGCCTAAAAATCAAATATGACCCGAAGATAAGTGAGATAAACCTATGTTCGTATTTGTGTTCACACATAAATTGTTCCTCTTTCATATGCATGTTTTTTAGAATGCATGACCTTTAAAAGGATACATAAAAGTATGGTTGATATTATCCACTTTATATATATTTTTTTAGTACTTGTATTGTTCATATTTGAAATGTGTTCGATTGTATTGAGTTTAGTAAATTGTATCCAGTGACATTTTTATATCCAGATGTATTTATTGAAAATTTAATATCTGAATGACTAAATTTTATTAATATTTTTATACTTGTAAAATATTTGAATACAGATACAAGTAGTATAATTTATATTAAATACAAAAAGCGAAAGAATGATTTCTTTTAATTAATTGAATTTATTACATTACAACTAAAGTTTTCGAATTGTACTATAGATAAATTCACTTTCACAAACTAATCATTATTTTAATCATTAAAACTTTTCTTATATCCATATTTAAAAATTTATTGTTCAAAAGCTGATTTACACGTTTTATCATGGACACACACTTCTTGGCGTGAAAAACGATCCTATAATACGATTTCCTACAATCGATAAGTTTATTATACGACAAAGGCGTCGATATTATGATGCAATTGAGGATAGTAAGGAGTGTATTTTTAAGTTTGAAAAAACGATCACATCAACAAGTACTGCCGATACATATTATTCAGACTATTTTCCTCATAATTGACAAATATTGATGAGAACGTTGAGGGATCTAGACTCTTCGGGTATTGCATATAAACCAATAAAAACGTGCTTTCATGTGCATCCTCCTGGAGATCCACTGACTGAATTACGAATATCAGTTTCGTCAGAGATCACGAAAAATTACAATTAAGCAAAAATTCTCAATCAACATTACAATAAGGTGATTTTATCAACAGGAGTCTTGAGCGTTAGCGTCCTTTATTTGAACTATGGAAAATTTAATTTTTACCCAGTCAGATATTGTGATAATTCAACAGTTAATTCTTTTCAATCACACGCATTTTCATTTTCACAAATCAATCATTTTTTTAACTTAAAAAATATTGTTTTGTGGTTTTTGGAATGAAAAGAAAATTAGTTTGTGAAAATGAATCTAGTTACAGTGTCGAAACTGTATTGTGAAGAAAGATAATGTCATTACCATTATCTTCAGAGCACAGCTACAGAAAATCTTAACTTTAGCTATATAATCACTTATGTACAAATAAAAAAGAGAGAGGTATATGAAAGCTACTAGAGAATTAGAGATAAGGACAGATGTAAAGAAATGATTTAATTGAAAATTCATATTTTCTCTCTCTTTATCCTCAAGGGCTCTAGCTATAGTATTTTTAAATGAGTACTTTAAGAAACAAACAAGAAGGTAAACAAAACGTGAATAATTAATTAAATAATCGATAAAATAACTATTTATTTAGAAATATTTTCAGAGAAAATACAATATCATTAATTCTGTTTGAGCAGAAATCTCGTAAGCTAACACAAAAGATATTTCCTTGTTTGTTATATGAATACAGTTCTAATAATGTTCAATTATGCTACAAACTGGTATAGTATTTCATCGTCGCAAACACTTTTTGAATATAAAACTTGAATAATAAACGTTTTTGTTTACTAAGAGAAAAAATAAAACAGAACTGTGAACGCTTTTGACTGAAAAGCGTCCAATACGCAATAATATAATAATAATAATAAATTGATAACGAAATGATTTATAGACGTTGTTAATTTAAAATGATTGATAACACAAATATTATAAAGTACGTTCTACATCAATTTAAATTTTAATACCATATAAAATATATCGTTCATGGGATACAATAAATAAAACAGTACTGCATACTACATATACAAACCCGGCCGTCCACATAAATTGAATAACAACACCGTAAGAACTTACCGACTACTCGAATATTTAATAAATAATGTGAAATAGACGAATCCAGCATACAAGTTCGTACGTTTTCATATCAATAAATATTCTCGACGTTATTGATTTCGGATCAAACAACGCGGCCGTGCGAAAACACAAAATGCATATGGATGCAATATGCATGACGGACCGCTGGAGTTGACTTCACGGATAAAGTTGCATCTGATAGTATCGACCGGGGACCCATAATACGTACGATATCCCATAGACGACGGTTCTAACCGTGTCGAATCGTCGTGGAATGGTATTGTGGAAAGCACAATGTAAAACGGATGAGTGGACAAATAGAAAATATATATTCTGAGGCGTTTTATCTACGGTTTCTTTTCATGGACTCGAGAATAGGGGTTCGCGGGTTTTTACACTTATTCTTCATCTTCTTCGGCATGGAAAGAGATATATGTAATACGAAAAATGTAGCATTTATGGATATATATATATATATATATATATATATATTATCACAGATGAAGAAAAAAGTGTAATTTTATTAAAATATAACAATTTTACATTTCAACATTGTTTCACATCTTTTTATCTTGACTATTTTAAAAAATAGTTACATTCATTAATAATATATTTTACATGTATATATCACTTGATGAAAATATGACACGTTACCAAATAGATTACAATATATAGAAAATAATACAAACTTTATTTATCTTCAACTATTAAACTCCTTACAAGATATTTGATTATATTGAATAACAAGAAAGTTATTTTTAAGTGCAGATGTATTTATGCAATTAATACACTAATGGTTTACTTACAGAAGATATTTTTAATTGATGATTGATATTGTATATAAATTGTTAGAAATATCCTAATAAATTGACATGCACCGACGTCCGTCATTATACCCCACATTTTTAAGTAGGAAAAAATAAAATTTACAATACAGTGTAAATCAAAAATATAGTTATCAATAGTGACCATTTTAGAAAATATGTTGATTTAAATTGATTATTTCTAATCAACGTTAATATGCACATTGCAAATAGGCAATATCAAAGTATAAATTCATCGAAAACAATGAATGTTAAGTGTCTAAAAATTATAATTTTATTGAATTTATTCAAATGGTTGCAAAAATATCTCAAATTTGATCACTACTATATTTAAATCTTCCTGTTTATAATGTAATATTATTTGATGTAACTAAGTCTGTACATAGAACATGAAAATTTAATAAAGACATCTTTTTATAAATATTTTACAATTTAACAATGTTTTATGTAATATATAGAAACAATACTTATTTCATTATATAACTGTATATATATATATATATATATATATATATACATATATATGAGTATATATAGTAAGAGAAAGAATTTGACCTCATTTTACCAGAACAATGTAAGCTGTATAGTCGAAAAACGACAGTTATCAAATATTTAACGAAAAGTAAGAATTAATTAGATTGAAAGATATTTTTTTAATAACATAGCCATTTATTATTATTTTTTTGTAAGAAAAGTATTTGATTTATTGAAAGAATTTTTGCACAATTTCTTCATATTTAAATCTTTTTTAAATTTTTCATCAAGTTTAGCTTTTTTATTATTTATTCAGCTGATATTTTTAGGAAACAAGGAGTTTTATAAAAAATCATATTTGATGTATCAGAATAATCAATTGAATTGAAATATATTAGAGATGTTACTCGAAGACTAGAGATTTTCCAAGCAGCTTAAAAATGTGTAATCAAAAACGTTTAAAAATATCTGGAAATAATTTAATGTTCTTAAACAAAAAAAAAATATGTAAGAGAAAAAAAATTTACATTTTAATAGATTTCAAGATGATTTTATTTCAATTATTTCAATTTTTGACTTAATAACTTAAAAAATATATGACAAAATCAAAGTTTTGTCATAATTGAGTATTTCAAAAAGTGATGTCTTGCTGATGTTATCACAATTATGAAAACTAATTCATCTATTGAAAAAATATTTTTACACAGTAATTTTTTTATATTGGAATTATTTTTATTCCCTGATAAAATAAATTAAAGATATTTATTTAATTTTACTGTTTAAAAAGTGTGTTTATTTTTGATATATATATTCGCATGTTATTTTATACCGACGATGAAAAAAAGAAGATATTTATTTATTTAATTTTATATATATATATATATATATATATATATATATATATATGTATGTAAGTGTGTGTATATGTTTGAGTGTGAATGCTTGATTTTAAACATAAAGAGAATAAAATCATACTTTAGTAAGTCAATATTTAGATACTTGCTCTGTAGAAATGGTTTTCAAATTATTTATTTAATTATTCAAATAATAAATTAATCGTATAATCATTTATAATCAAAATATTATCAAGTTATTTTTTTATCCGACGATTTTAATTACGGAAGTTTTTTTATTAAATAATAAAGTTAAAAGGCAAAATTATTTTATCATTTATAAAACGTCGTCTGAATAAAATTTAAAATTCTCATTAATGTTAACGTGGAATTATATTCATGTCCGAATTAATATTTCAAAAACCAATAAGCATTTAATAATTATATATATATATACATTTAAAAAATAGAGAAAACTGATTAATTAGTTATGTCTTTTTTAAATAAGATACCAAGGTGAGTATTCAATTCGTTTACTTTATTAGAAGGGAAACTTTAAAAACGATAGATTCATGTAAACGTCAAAGCATTACTTTAAATTTAACTGTTTCGTGAGAAGACTCTGTAAATAATTCAAGAACTAAAGTTCCTGTTCGGTTGTTTCTTTTTTTTAAAAGAAAACATTAATTTGTTGATTTCGTGAGTTGTTTTTAAATACACCTCTTATAGAACTCGTTCTCCAAGTTAGACACATTCTTATATTTATTTTTATGGGAGTGTGTTCACAAAAACGAAAAACATATGTTTACTCTATACTTTATATTTTTAATATCTCAAACAAAACACATCCTTTGTAACGTGTTCACTTAAATGGAGAATGTATTTCTTAAAAAGAAATACATTCTCCACTTTCCTGTGACCTGCATTCTCATCTTCGTACCATGTCATTCAATACGTGACATTATAAAAGATGCATTTTCTTGTTTTGTTTGTGCTTTCGTATCTAGACTTTCGAATGACATATTGTTTCGTATAACGATTTATTTCGTCGACATGATGGCTCGCTGGCGTTGCGTTTATTTTCAAATTATTCGCGTATACACATTCATTGTTTGAGTTCCATACGGATTTAAGTACATGTTTTTATACAGACTCATAAAATTGAATGTTTGAAATATAACTATTAAATATATACAATTTTTTGGCTGACAGAAAAAATTATGCGTTATTCTAATGATTTTTCAGTAGAACATGTTTTGGATTAATAGATTAATTTCATGAATTATGTTAAACAAAGATTTCCAAAGATGTGCTTTTTTAATTTGAATGGTTTTATAAGGATGTATATTTAAGTACTTAACAGAAAAACATAAATTTTTATAAAAGTCAATCTTAAGTTGTAATTATATTTTATTTTAACAACTGAATGTATACTTTTCTAATCTGTTAGAAGTAAAAAATAATTCTGTGCCTTTCAATTGAGTCAATCAAAACTGTTTTAAATTTAAAAAAAAAATCTCGCTGTGTTAGAAAATTAGAGTGTCAATCTTAACATTTAAAAATACTATATATCTTGACCAATCAGTTGGCATAACTTCACAAACAACAGTGAACACGATAGCGTCCGAAAAGCAACATATTAGGCATTGCATACATTTCGCAATTCAGTTAAAAAAATACTGCCAAAGCACAGAAATGATTTGTTTAATTTTGGGAGAAAATGTTGTGATATATAAAACATGCAAAAAATATTAATACAGTGGAAGAAGTCCGAAAACGCATTACGACTTCATCGACTCAAATCCGCCATATTTTTTCGACAAGCAATTCGTCAATTATTTGACGAATGGAGCGAAGTTGTACAAAATAATAGATCTTTTGTGGATTGAAAAGTATTCCATTTTTTGATCAACATTCATTTTCTTTAAAAAAGGCGGTGAATTAATTTGTAGATCTAAGAAATTCATATTGAAATCGGTTTTAATTTATTATCATACTGTTAAGAATTATAAGAGAGAATTAGTACAATAGTCAACATTTAATCTCAATAAACTAACTCTATATAAATGTACACAATTGATACTCAACCAAAAATCAATAAGTTTTGTTGTGTATATTATATTTAATTTTATCAAAAAATAATATAGTCTTATATCAGATCCGAAAAATGAAAGTATCAAAATACTGTGTATTATTTAAGGATACTATTTCCACCTTATGTGAAACTCAGGAAACTACCGGAATTATTTGATTTATTTTTTTGTAAAAACACATTTGCGGTTAGGTATCAGATATTGACAGAGCACGTGTCTATTACACACGTGCTATTTCAATCTGAAATGTGTACTTCAATGTGTGTGTGTTTGTATATATACATATATATATATATATATTCAACATTCTATCCGTTGGCTTATACGAACGTGCGTGTGTCATTGTATATTTGTATTTGAGAGTATATTTGCGAATGTATGTGTTTGTGTTGGGTGCACGTATATGTGGTTTATATGCATTAGTAGACGTATGGGTATTAGTGTCTATGTGTGTGTGACTCGAGCGACTTCCATCCATACCGCTGGCGAAAGGTCGTCGCCGTGAAAATTAAAATGAATGTGTTTTCATGAATAGAAATGACCCGAACCTTAATGTCGAACTCGTGAGATTGGCCACTTTCTTTTCAAGTGGCGCGACCGTTCCGGCCAAGTCCGGACGGGAACGGAAAACCCCATTTACGGTACTGCTTTGATTGTAAACTTTGATGAAATGAATATCGGCGGCGAGGACATTGACTCGCTCTTTAGATTATAATGTCCAACGAATTTGATTATATATTAAGTTTTTTAACCGAAACGTTCTATTATCTAGTGAAGAATAAATGCCTGGTGGAGAGAAAATGTTACAGTTTTTTAACCCCGCGAACAAAAGAACATTTTACGAGCTTGCTGTACTTTATGATCTGTTGCTTTTTTATGTATTGTGTAGAAGAAAATAAAGCTCTTAAAAAATAGTTTGGTTTTTATTAGAACGAATTTTATATAAACATCCTAATGATATAATCTTTTATATATCCTTAAGGTATTTACGGTTGTATTCAACTTATGAGTTTTTCATAAGTTAAGACTTTACTCTCTTTATAATACATATATATATATATATATATATATATATATATATATATATATATATATATATATATATATAGGTAGATAGATTAGATGGATACATACATACATATATATATATATATATATATATATATATATATATATATATATATATGTTCTAAAAAATATTAAAGAAAATTGTATTTTGCAGAAACAACTATTAAAGATAATAATATATATCAAAAAGGAAATATAATAATAATATGATAAAGAAAGAAGAACTGATAGTTTATAAAAAAAATTAATAGTTATAACAACTTAAAAATAATCTAATGCAATTAGAAATAACATATTATATAAATTCATAAAAAAATAAACAACTTGTCTATAAATTAAATAGAGCATGTTAAGAATTAATTATCTTCAAGTTTAATGAGAATATTTTCTTTAAAATCTTTAATATATTTTAAAAGTATAACTTGTTTATATAAAATTACAAATAAAAAAGTGAATTAAAAGCTAACATTTCTAAATCAAACATTTCAATTCGTCAGTTAAAAAATAAATAATTTAACAAATCCGCTATTCACTATTCTTAGTGAACTGAAAAATACCAAATAGAACTTAATTTCTCTTAATAGAACACACTTATTTTCTCTTAAATTTCAATACAATAAATGCAATAAAACCTCAGTTCTTATCATCGACAACTTATTTATGAAACAATTTCTTGACCACATTATTTCAAACAGTTGATTCTTATCCGACATTAAAACATAAAAAAAACTGCTACACAAATATTTATCAACTCATAATAAAATATTTAACGTTGTAATATCACTAGAAATAATATACTGGAAATAAATGCAACGGCATCTGTAAATTTTAAATATTCATCGACTGATATTCATACGTAATATATTTATAAATACCTTCACTTCAAGATTTAACCACACTGTTCTGTATATATATATATATATACATATATATATATATATATATATATATATATATATATACCTACATACGTTCAACCAGAATATAATACGTGTCTTGTATTCCGGAAATCCCCGGAGATTTTTTGTGTGAGAGCGAGATGGTTACGATGGTTACAGAATATTCGAATCGAGCAGCTTCACAATTCTCTGAAAATGTAATATCTATATATATATATATATATATATATATATATATATATATATATATAGTAAAATATGGCCTCTTTTTCCGTGCATTTCATTCTGGTCAAATCAAGTTCCATCTAGTCGAAGAAGTCTAACTAAAATGCATGTCTATGTTTGTATACTTCGTGGTCAGCGATCGGAAACTAAATAATTTATTATATACGTACAAATTTATATTCTGTGTTTGTTCAACAAAAAGCTTGAATTGCAGTTTAGTGCACTATGCAATGCACTGGAAACATTTTATAAGTCGCTGCGTTACTCTTTGGAGATGTATAATGGTAGAATATAATGCAGCTGAACATATTTCAAATATTTTATTTTTCGATTATGCAGTGTTTCGTTTCTAGATTGTTTTATCTTTATTATAAATTCAAAGAATTATAAAATGGTACTCGTGGGAAGATTTTATAATGAACAATGTGTTCGTTTTATTCAATATGATTAGTTTTCCTCATACTAATGAAACAATTCATGTATGGTATACTCGTATATGTGTGTGCTTTTATAAATAGAATAAATGTTAAAATCAGAATTAATCTATTACAGACTAACGATTAAATATATATACCAGAATATATTTTTGGAGATATTTTTTGAATAAACGAAACATTTCATCGAAATAAATTTCCTGAATTTCATTGAAACAAGGATATTTTTCAGGTAAAAAAAATTAACTGAACAGTAAGGGAAGTATTGAGAAAAAATCAGTATATACTATTATATTTTTTGATGAAATTGATATAAATAAGGATTTACCTGATATAGTTTTAAGATATGTCTCTATATTTTTAGGTGTTCAAAAACCATTGAACAATTATTTACTGCTAGAAAAGTATAATTCTATATAATATATATAACCTAATTTGATCAAAAATTTTACTTAAAATAATGAGCAACGAAAAAAAATAAGGAAATTTCTTAAAAACTAAGCGCTTTTAATTGAGAATACTTATTTAAATAAATGGACCTTAACTGTTGAAGCACCCTGAGAACCCCCAAATAACTAACTAACTTATTTTAAATCAAGGCTTTTATTATATATAAATATAAAAAACAAAATATTTCATTCAAATTATCTACAGTTCACTTTTTCATTTGGATTGATGCATAAAAATTATTTTTTTTTCGTTTTAACAAAGAAAAATTGATTGACCATAAAATTAAAAATATATGTGTATGAGTAAAGAAAATATTTTTTTTTTCAAAGTATTAAATTTCAATTATTTTCCAATATTTTTCAGAAAATTGTTCAGATGTTTTCATGTAATTTTTTGTATTAATTTACAATAGTTTAAAATAATTTATGCATAGTAATTATTGAAAATATTTCAGTATCTTTAATATTTTTTGTGTTCTTTGGCAGTTTGTATTTAAAATTTAAAGAAAAATATTTCTAACACAATTATTTAAAATATATTTTTAATTTATGATGCACTTATACGAATTTATATATTGTCTTTTTTTATCTTTGATCTGATCGATTTGAAAAATCGTTATCCTAAATATTTAAGTTATGAGGTAAGAATCTTCTGAATATTTGTATAACACTACAGTTAAGATTTAATGATTCTAGGAGATTAAATGTGACTAAAGAGAAAACAATTATTATTTTTAGCTGCAAGTCAAACACGTAAAACAGATACAAATGAAAAGTAACAACTTAGCTCGTGATTCAATGTTTGAAAAAGTGATAAAATCCGAGCTGTAATGATATTTAACTGGCAAATTTAACTTGCTGAGCTCTTTTGATCTGTCAGCAGTTTATATTACATGCACGGAGCTTCTATGTGTAAACTGCAAAATAGATGTAAACCGAACCTGTTTTCATCTGGCAAACATTTCGCTAACATGTCTCACTACAGCATTCAGTTAATTAGAGCATCGCATAGAGAAACTTGTTTCACTTCATGTTTGCAATAAAACATACCGCTTGTCCGCTCTAATTGTCTTTTAAGGGATGATAATGGATGGGGTTCACCCATCACACCCTCGCGCGGCGTACAGAAAAGAGAAACTAAGCCACGGTCTAAATTACATTTTGACTATGTGCCTGTGTACATGTGTGTGTGTGGAGTAGTGTATATGTATGTTTCGTATTAAACAGTATTTTAATATGTTGTCCGTGAAAATAATTTTCACAGGCTTTGTAATACATAAATGAATACGTTAATTAAAATTAATGTTATGTCATATTTTTCGTTCTTACGTAGGTATTTATGTTTGTGGGAACTGACAGTTGCTCAATTATATGTCTAAAATATTTCCATCTACTTTTAGAGATACGAGGCGTACGCTTTTTGACCAAATTAATCTCCTCACATCCACTTTATTTCAATCGATTATTGTTATATGATAAAAATTCAAAAATAATAATTTTGATTATACCTATTACATTTTTACCTACAACCGGTCTTTACATGAAAGAATGCACGGAAACTTTTAAATTCATTAAATGTATTTTAAAATGTATGTGTATTATTCATTGGATTAAATAGAACCGAGTGCAGGTCATTTATGTTTTAATTTTCTTGTTTCTTGGTTTGCTCAGAGAACGTTTTCTTTTATTTATATTTCTTTTAAGCAATTGTCTACATTTGTTAACTATTAAACAAAAGACATTGTTAGTTACTTTACAAACATATCTTTAGAGAAACAGAATTTCAAAGAAACTTGCAAAAATATTTAGAAGTTAGTTAAGTTGTTAATTTATATTAAGTTCATTGTAGAGCATACTAGCCAAGATTTCCAGTCTCTAGTAATTTAAATTCCTCTTTAAAACTAAAATAGTTACTTGAAAATTATAACTGATAATGAATTCTATTTTTATGTATAAAAATAAACGTAACAAATATATTATATATATTTTTCAAATCATTGAAAACTGTTTCTAAAAAAATAAAAATATCCTTTTATATATACAATATATATATATATATATATATATATATATATATATACAGGGGATAAATAAATATCTAATGTGTGTATATTTGAAATTAAATTGCTCAAATGTGCATCTAAGTAAATATGTAAATGTTTGTTTTCAGTTTCGACGTGAGAGGCAGAGCTTTCGGCAAAGCTTTACATACGTCCGATGCGGCTGAATTTGGTCAACGTGCATATTTCGTGACAGTGTCTAGACCAGCAGCGCTAACTTTGGATGCTGTGACGCTCAGTGATGCCGGCATATATCGCTGTCGAGTCGATTTCAAGAACTCCCCATCGAGAAACTTTCAAATCAACCTGACAGTTATTGGTAAGTTATAGTACTTTCAGCATATATGTTCCGCCATACACTTTACGTCAGCAAGAAATATATATTTATATATATATATATATATATATATATATATATATATATATATATAAATATGGTAGCTAAAATATTGATTTTATTCAAATGGAATTAAAAAGACTCAAATATATGAAAAATAAAATTAATTGTCTCGAGATGAACTAATCAATTCGAACTACAACTATTTTCTTTGAGTTTACTTTACAATTTTATGAAATTTATTATAGTTGTTCTGGAAAAAATTATATAATTAAAAATAATATTTAATTTAAAATAGAATATAACTTGAATAATAATATTTTTTTACAAATTGAAGATAGACTACTTTGAACTGTTCCTTAGGACTCATAGAAAAAATAAACAAGATTACTGAAAAATGAAATCTTGCATTTCTAAGTTCTGAAGGAACAAGTTATTAATTTTCATTTACTATAAATTATTTAATATTTATTTCTAATGTGTATTATTATTCTGTTACTTTTAAAATTTTCTGAATTGTAGTTCAATTAAGAAAATAAAAACTGAGTATTGAATTATGCAGTTAATTATTTATATTTTTTATTTATACGGTAATATTTTGTGTTTAATTAAAAATGCGTTTTATATAGATTAATTTGTTATAAGATAAGAATTTTACTGATAAATTTTTTTGTTGAAATTGATCCTGATATATCACTCAAGTCTTTATTTGCCACGAATAATTTTGGTTCTTGAGCAATCCGCAAATAGTGTTCAGAAAAGTTTAGTTTGCCTACAAGTTATCTCAGGTTTATTAATGACTCAGAACTAGTGGAGATTTAAAGAAACTGAATTTTACAATAGAAGAAATACAACTTAAATAATGCACTAATCTGACTGATGCCAAAGATAAAAAACTATGTATTTGATTTCCCTGATATTTAAATACAGATTTTAGATAATTTTTAATAAGCAAAGTATAGAAAAAGGGGTAGTTTTTATATTCATCTCTACGTTTTGCTGATATAATTTTATTTTTTATACTTTAAGTTTTGGATATATTAATCTATTATCTCCCACAATTACATATTAAACATATGATAATATTTTCAATAAACCCTTTCACCGGGCGATGAAGAAATGCTGATTGGACAAAGTTAACTCTGTTTCATTTTAAATACAAAAATGATTAATTAATAATTGTTTTCGGAATAAGATTCGTATAAGAACTAAAAGCAAGATGATTTAGCAAGAGTTTCAGTATCGCTTGCACTAAGAAAACAATGATTCATGTTTACAAATGGCTTATTAAACTCAAATATGCCTAAAATTATATAACAAAGTAAATACTTTCTAAACAGAAAATTTCATATAAATTTGATTTAGATGCTGTTTTTTGTCTTCATGAAATATTGTGTAACAAAAGAATGTTCATGAATATTTATAATCATTTACAGAATAACTAGGATAATTTTAATGTTAAACCAGAAATATTAATAAAATCAAATAGAAAAATGTATATATATATAAATATATATATATATATATATATATATATATATATATATATATATATATGTATATATATATATGTATATATATATATATATACGTATGTATATGTATGTATGTATGAGAGAGAGAAAGAGGTTTAATTAAAAGGAAAAATGTGTGTGCAAATTCAAACTACGCATCGTGAATTGTATTCTTTGCATATCGAAACAAAGGATCTTAATACTAAGCAAATATTTTAAAAGAGAATGGAATAAAAATCACAATTTATTCTTGCTGAGCATTTAAACGTCAGCAAAAAGATGACCACGGCTGCTGGATGTTGCACTGTACCAGAAGTATGTTCACTGGCCGAGTCGAGTGTTCTATATGTTTCTGATTCTTGAACAGAACGTTTTCGTCTGTCTGTACTGCAGGCTGGTCGGAAAGCTGGACCGCTCGACAGGACAGACCGACAGGCAAGGCGGGCGAATGAAAAACGCACAGGAATATGGTAGATACAGCAGGCGAGGCACTGACAATGCAGAGAGAACTGCGAGAACCGAACGCCAGAAAGCAAACGCATTCGTTGTGTGTTTACCAACAACTTAAAATGTAATTAACAAACAACGATAACGGTATGTTTATACTGTGGTCGGATTCGTGCTGATTTAACGCTCTATTTACATAAAAATTATATATGTTATGACCGTGTTGCTCGTTAAACGTGTGTTGATGACTTGAGTGAATTCATTTTATTGGACGTTCGGGAATATTTTTTTTGTATTCCTACCACAGGTTTATTCAGTTTTTCGTTGCTGTTTATTAATTTGAATATATATTTATTTCGTTTTTTATGCGTATATTATTATTTTTATTAATATATATATATATATATATATATATATATATATATATACATGTATATACACTTGACAATTAATTAAATAATATACTCAGAAAAAATAATTTGTCTGTATTAATGAAACATGATAATCAGCCTGTAAAAATTTGATTGCATTTATTTTCGCAGCACATATATTTTAAATACTGTGTTAATTTTAAAGTGCTTATAAAATGTTCTAAATTTAAATTTTAATAAAACCGTAGCCTTAGTTCCAGATCAATTTATCGCATTAAAATTCAATTTAACTTGTTTATATCATTGATAAACAATCGTTTAGTACAATAAATAATTATACTCATTTATTTAATTGGAATTATTTAATTTTTAGACTCTTGAAACATCCTCACCTAATTAACTTATATAGCCAGAATGTATAAAAATATATCAAGGAACGACTATATCAACAAACTTTAGCTATAGAAGGCTAAAAATCGGAATTAATCAAGACAAATAACTATTGAATCATTCAAGAACTAAGACAGTCAAAACAAAAATTAAGTCAGTTAATGTTCTAGAACATAATATTTGTATGATTTATAAAAAGTATTAAAACTCAAGTATCTATATTTTATCATAAACGAAGATATGATATAAAGCAAATTTATATTAAATATCGCTCTTATTAAATAATTTAGGGCTTACTGTTCTTATCTATTTATTTTTTATTACCGATTTCGGAAGCAAATTGTTTGATAAATAGTATTATTTAAGTTTTCAGATCTTATGTCTTTTAATATAATTACATTTCCATCGAAATACACATAAACTATAAACATAACGTTCATCATTCTATTATTAAACACTGTAGTGGAGCATTATAATCAAATTATTATTTAGTATCTAACGGATAGTACAAATTCATTTATGAAACTTTTAAATAATAAAATTATAGTTGAATTATTTGTGATTCTGTTCAAGCATTTTCCTGATGGGCCACTTCTACTTGAATCATTTAAATGTCAGTTCTTTATTATTAGAGTACGTGTATCATCTTCAGATATACTTAAGAAACTCTCTATTGTCTTTAAAATCTGAGATTCAGACTTTAAAACCTAATTGAAAATCATATACTTGCCAAACTTAGAAGAAAATAAATACTAAACCGATTAAAAATATCGAATACCACTAAAAAAATGATAAAAAGTAGTTTTAATAGAACAAATAGTCTCCCTAAGATGAACATAATTCTTCAACCGTTTAACTCGAATATTTAAGAATAGTAATTGCTAGAATTTTAATTAACTGATTATAAAAAAGCACAAGAACAAAAATCAATATAAAAATATAAAATTGTTTTTGAATTAAATATCAAAAGTAAATTACATAGAACTCAAAAAAAATTAATTAATATGAATATTAAATACTCTTCACAAGAAATGTAAATGTTTATCATAACTTGTATTAATTAATATTTTCCTGTATAATATAAAACATAACTGTATAATTTATTATTTCTACAATGTAAATATATAATTAAAAAAATGAAACGTATGGAAAATATTCTTCACTTTAATCTGTGTCAAGGATTTATACAAAGTGATTTTTTTTAATAATATATTTATAAAATCCTTGAATATAAATTTTTAATTGATTAAAGCACAGTTGTATGATTAATAGTTGTAACTAGAAAATTTATATGAGTTTTAAATCCACAAATACAAATTATTGAAGAGAGAAATTTTAATATAAATAAAATAGATATTTAATCTGGATGGATTGTATTCTTTTATTTATTCTTAATGGCAAATAATTTAAGAGTATTTTAAAACTGTTACAGTCTTTATAGCAGTATCGAATTTCAGAGATGGACGTCGAGTTAACGAAACTCAACTGATTGCAATTATCCAAGTATTTTATAAATATATTTACTTTTATTACAAGCAAGCTTTACTAATAAAGGAAATTTGAAACCTGACAATGAGAGCATTGATTGTAAAATTAAAGTTTTATTTAAACTTTAAGTTGATGATTAAAATTCTACTAGAGTGTATTATAACGCATGTTTACTTCTAAAATTAAATATTCATTTGACTAGTTTTTATACTTTAGATATGTAAAATATTTGCTAATATAAAAATTGATTTCTTTATTCAAATGATACAAAACTTTTATGTCGATTTGTATTTTATAGAAAAGAGGATATTTAACTAAAATCACTTTAATACATTGTTAAGGTAGAAACTAAGAGGCGATTGTTATAAAAGTGAATTTCTATATGCGAGAAAATACCTCAAACACTCTTAACAAAAATCGCAAAAGATAAGTGGGACGTTAAGTAAAATAAACAAGAAAGAAGTAACGTAGAATTCGAAAGCGTTAAAGTTAAACAGAACAACGGAGAGCTTGTTGATTTATATAATACCGCAGGAAGATACCGCGTGCTCTGACTAAAAATTGAATCTATTTTATTTAAAATATAGCTCTGGGACATTCCAGAGCTTGTATATTAGATAAAAAATATTTTTGAAGGTTTTCGTGAATATAGTTTTATACAAATGACTTACAACTATAACAATATATATATATATATATATATATATATATATATATATAGAGAGAGAGAGAGAGAGAGAGAGAGAAAGGTAAATTTTTATCGTTATATTTCACTCTTTGAAAAATATTAACATTTAAGTGCGTGGATTTGAAAAATTAAAATACTGCTAATGAGTGAATTATTCTTTTTTTAAAAAATATTTTTTCTCGGTAAATTTTAAAAATATTTATGTCTAATTTATTTAAAGATTGATGAAAAAGTAGTATAAGAATTCTAAATAAGAAAATTAAATATAAAACAGTAAAATTAAAGAAAATGTTCAAGTATTCACATCAGAATTTATAAATCGTCTTAATGAATAAATCGAAAATTTGAAAATATTATGGTATAATTTATAACATTTGGTGTAAAATTACAAATAAAACATATTAAGATTATTCGTGTTAAACTTTGATATCACGTTTTCAATTGAATTTAAAATCCAATTTTACAACGAAATTCACCATAGAACATATCTAGAAACTGCTTACAAATGAAATTTAAATAACATATATAACTCAATGCTCCGAACGTGCAATAAAAAAGTACATCCGACATACATATAGAAAGTTTAAAGTCGATTAAAGGAACATATAAAGCACATCAAACATAATAAAAATTGTCCTGGTATCTGAAAAACACTAAATTTAATTGGATTGAATACTACACAAAAAACAAAACTATGACACTATACGAAATTTAAATAAATATTAAATTTTAATGTGAAAAACGCTTTAGAAATGAAAAATTATAAAATGAAGTATTAAGAATTATTCTGTAAACAAGATGTACTCAGAAATAAATCAAACCTTCGTATAGCACGGTTAAATAGTCCACGAAAACCCCATTTTATATGAAACCATGTTACATAAGGTTCGAAATTCATACGAATGTTTTATCATTTCTATATATATATATATATATATATATATATATATATATTCTATATTTCTATATATATATATATATATATATATATATATATATAGATAGATAGATATATATATATATATATATATAAATATCACAAAACCCATGTACCTTATATTTATATATCATGCCCGCATATAATAAAAAAAGACATATTTACGTCTTAGTCGTGATTTTTGCTCCATTTTATTGTCCTTGCAAGTATGAAACCGTGCTATACGAGATATTGTCACAATTCTTCGATCATATTAATAGAATTCGCGTTATAAAAGTATAATGTTATACAAGGGATTGCTGAACTGAATATTTTAAATTTAGATAAGTCTGTGTAAATAAAATAATTGAATTTTGTCGTTGTCCATATTTTGTTGAACAATAAAAATGAAAAAGTTAAGAGTAACTATTTTTAAAAGTGACAATTGTCTTAGAAATCATGCTATTCATTAAAATCAATTTCAGTATTATAAATCTTTCATTGTATTATACACTTTTCATGTTCATTTTGAAACTTCCAAAAATCAATGTCGAAACAAAAATTAACTAATAGTGAATAACTGGATTTTAGTAACAAATGTCTTTACCAACAATATATGATGATATTTAAAAACAGATAAAAATGAAATGAATCTAATATATGTATTTAATATAAATATATTTTGATTATTTATTTATTAAATACATTTTTAATATTACTCAACTTTAACGTTTTAGAGGAAAAATATGAAGAAATTCAGTTTAACAGAAAACTTTGTAGATCTACAAATGGAAAAATAGAAATTAAATAAATATCTAGATTTCAATAATCATGATGATACAATAATGATGATACAAGATTCGAATTGGAGATGTGTTTGTACTTTTTATAACATAGAATAAAGTCTTATATTACAAGGAATAATATTATTTTCAATCCGAACACTACTTATATTCTCTATTATTTTGATTTAAAGTAAATCAAACTATTTTAGTTAATTAATGCAATCATTTTTTATATCTTTTTTATGTTGTTCGTATAAGAAAATAGTTTCTGTAAATAGTAAATTATCATGAAATAATATGACAACGATAAAGTTCTAAAGGAAAAACTCATTGTTATTATTATCGAGACCACAATACGAGCCATAGATAAATTTCTAAATCGTTTCAATCTCATAGCATGTACAGTTTCATGCAATTTGACGATACGACCGCGTCGATGCCATCTAAGAGATTCAAGTAGCGGATAGTTCATTCAAATTATTCACCTGTGTATAATTAGTCAGTGTGTCTCATTACTGCGCAGCAATAGTCTACAACTGTACGAGAGCGGTGCACACACATACTTACACACCCACAATTTATATATATCCATGTAACACGGTCGTCAGAACGACACAACACCATCCGTCTGTCACTATTCTAGTGTTCTCGTTGTCATGTATCAAGTGTGCTTAGCTTTGTCGCTTATATAATACATAACATGTTAAAATTATAGTACAGGTATATTTGTCGTTATACAACGGCGCATAACGACGACGCCATCTTGTTGACTATTCGTAGTAGGGCGAGTGAGTTCAGAATGTTTCGCTAGAATGATAGAGTTATTGAACTGTATTCAATTAAATTCCAATGAAATTTGTGCAATCAAAGTTGCTATTTGTAATTCCAAATGACGAGTTGTTCGATATTTACATTCTTTAATTCAAATATACATTATAGATTACTAAAATCTATCCAAAAATTCATTTTATTTCTTGATAAAAAGTATCCAATTTAAAAATTAACACTATTTTCTATAACTAACAAACTTTTGACAGAATTTAAATATATTTCTAGTTAATGCTGACGAATTAATTGTCAAAAAAGTGAAGAAATGTGGTTATGAGGCATTGGAAAAAAGTAGGGTAAATAAGGTTCCTACTTATCTCTCTGAATTAATAAAATTCAGTTCCGGCTCTATGGATAAATTTACTGTACCAGATGAACCTCTTTTTCATGACACAAACCACTTACATCTTTTTGGTCAAAAATGCTTAATAAATCATTATTAAAATAATGATCAATAATTATTTTCAAAAAATTGTTGGCCGAATTATTTTGAGTCGTTTGTGGGATGAAAAAAATTGTGATAATGAATTTATATTTCCCTTTTGATGTTTTTATAGTAAAAAACAATATCCCTTTATTTATTGTACGTTGTTGTATAACGACAAGTATATCTTTAATATACTTTTATTAGACAAAACTGAACTTTTTCCTCACTTCATTTGGTCTAATTATTGACAATATTTGTACGAAATTTTTGTTTTGTTACCAAATTGTGGTTAATAAAAGATAACTTACTAGCAATACCATCAAAAAAATCTTTTCGAGAAGACAAGTGAGTTTTTAAAGTCATTCTGGTGGTTCAATTAAATAATCTCAAACACTTTCTTGAGATTATTTTTAGTATAATTTACATGTTTCATCTCAAGTGACAAATCGATCCAAGCATGAGTCTATTTTAAATCATCCGAATAAAAACGTATATAGAGAAACCCTATCTATTAAAATCTTCTCCTCCAGTAAACATAATGAGAACAATCAGCATTTAAATGTATTTAACCTTTTTGATATTTAAAATTACACTAAAATATTAATGTTCGGTTTCTTGGCAATGTTTTGAATCGATTTTTGTATACTCGTATCTAGTAAATTTATTAAAACAGCCAGATTGATATTTAACTGACAAATTTGAATCGACATATTTGAATTTTGTAAACTATCATCTAACGATTCTATCATATTAGTGACTGCAATTTCTTTATAAATATCTTAAATGACTTTTATGATAAAACTTTTTACCCTTTCGAAACCTCGAATAAAATTATGTACCAAAAATCTATTATAAATTATCTACGTTAGTTTTCAATAATTACCGATTCAATCAAAACAAATTCACATTAAATGTAAGCTCGTAATATAACTTTTTCTATGATAGATAACAGTTTTTTATAAACGTTTTGTTATAATTAAAAAAATATATTTTATCTCATTCCCAGAAAACTAAATACGAGTATTATTTTAATATAGATGTTTCATTACAGTTTAACTATCTTAACTAGTTCAAGTTATTTTTCTAATTACATACCTGTTCTTTGTTGTTAATATATTTGTTTCCCATGAAATCAAATGTCGCATTGGCGTGTTTCAATGGAAATCTCTTTGACTGGTGTCTTATTTCAGGAATACCACTATTTGTAATTTCACTTTAACAAGTTTATATATTCTAATATATTTTAGAATAAGATTTATAGTTAAACAATAATATTATATTGCATGAACTATTTTTCGAAATTGAATATTTGCATTAAGTTACTTTAATGCATGGGTCTAGCGTTAATAACACTTATTTGAATGTTTAAACATTACGAATTTCTGTCTGTACTTTAGTTTCTAACTTTAGTAAGAATGAATGTCCGAAATAATAACTATCTTACAATACATTTTTAGTACTGTGACTTAATTCACTACCACAGATGAATACTTTTTTCAGTTCATAAATCACAAGCATTCTTTTTTGACCTAAAATGTTCAATAGGTCATTATTGATCAATGAGTAATTGTTGCTGATGCGGCATTCGGTGGCAATGCCGTTATTTTCAGTGCGTCAAACATCAGTTCCTATTTACAACTTGATAGCAGATAAACTAATGTTTTAATTTTTTATTTCCGTGGATTTCCAGACATATACAAAATTTATTTTGAACAGACCAGAGGCATCATCTGAAAAGAAAAATTGTAATTAATACATAATTTCGGTAATTCAAAAAAGATAAAATATAGTATACATTTAAAATATATATAAATATATATATATATATACATGTACATATATATATATATATATATACATAAACAATTTTGTCATAATATGTAAAATAAAGTTAAGTAATCTTTTTTATTAAAAGTCAGTTCTGATATATTTGAATATATTTCCAATTTTTTCCTATTTGTCATACATTCAAAATATTTCTTAATTAAGTATTCTATATATAAATATATGTATAATTCATTAGTGTATATATATATATATATATATATATATTGATATGTATTAACACCATATATGTGATTATATACATGTATATTTTGTATGTGAATGTTGTATGAATATATTGGTATTGATTAATTTAGCAGCACCAATTAAGGCTTTGTAATTAAAATGTCTGGCGTCAATTTACGGGCTTTCCCGTATGCTTCCACAAGGACTTCCAGCAGCTTCTTCAAATGAATGAACGTCAACTTGAAACAGTTACCTGACAGAGACGCACAATCTTAATAAAATAACATTCTCTCTATTATAAGTGAGTCATTCATACAAGCAAGTTTCTTGTTAGTTCATTAATGACTTGAATAAGCAGTTGTAAACATGTCGCATATAAAAAATATCTTCAATCTAGAGACCCTCTATAATATATATATATATATAAATGTGTGTGTAGGGAGAGAAAATGCCAAAAATCAGTTAATCGAAAAGTAAACTTGATTTTAATATATTATATTCCTAAGATGAGTTTAAGAACAATAATAATTTATAAATTATTGTTCTTGACTCGATCATTCAAGATGTTTAGTATTATCTATGTGATAATTGTATTTGTGAATATAAATTGTATGCTGATGTGAAAAGAATGTATTTTTTTATAAAATGCAATTAAACACGAGTAAAATAATGCGACAGTTAGATAAGTTTACTAAAGAAAAAAAATAAATTTATATTCATCCACTAGGTAATTATGCACAGTACTCAGGACATCATAATTCTTGTCATTTTTATTGTAACAAATTTTGAGTTCTGTGAAAAAGATAAGAATTTTATGATAGCCTTAATTGACGTGTTTGAAATATATGAACTCGAATTATCATAATTAATATCCCGAGGTAGCTCTTCCGTAAAGAATTGTCTAAAGAAATAAACAACAGATTTATTCACTTGTTACCTTAAATAAATATGATGTATAATAGCAGTGATTGTGCTAAAAATATATTATTTGAAATGTTATATTCTAAGTTTACTTACTTTTTTGTTTTATTGCAGTATATTAAAGTATTGAATTATTAGTTTTGAGACACACTTTTTAGGTACTATTTGTATAAATTCAAAAGAAGAAGAGAAAATGACTAATATAGATCACTATGATTAGGTACTGTTGTAATTTATGATAATATAAACAAAACCAACGAGATACAAATTATTTTTTGGAGAATCTTGTTGACTTTTTTTTGCAAGCATTATAAATCAAAATGTAACTTTATTTAGCACTTGGTTATCTTGTGATTCGCTATTTATATAAATATAACAGATAAAATAATATAAAATATTAAATACAAATAAATAATAGTAATATACGAGTATTATTTGTATAATTTTTGCAGTATTTATTATTTCTTTATTTCTTCTATTTTTTTTTATTTTTTGTCAGTATAAATATTTTGTTGACTAAAAAAAAGTGACAAAAATGGAAAGTTGTAAAATTTTAGGGGAGCCTTTTTATATTTTCTCAAATTGGGAGATTTTTTTAAAAATGCAGTGCCTGAATCGTTTCAGTATTTAAAAAAGAAATCCTTATATTACAAACCGGTAACAGTTTTTTTTACAGCTGAATGATTTTATATTAACTACTGTTCTTATTTTATTTGTGTAAATATGGAAATTGAAGATACACATTGTTTGTAAACTGAATTACATTGTCCAATTTGAATTCCCTTTACTAATCATATCGTAAATGTTTTTTAATTTAAAGTTTAATTATAAACATTTGTTGAGAAATAACAAACATCCGGCAAACTAATTTAAAATCAATGTAAGAAAATTATAAAGTGATCAGTGTTGAGTATAAACTGTTAGAGGAACATTTGTTATATAAGTAGAACGAGTCGACGCCGTTATTATTCGATACATAAAAACGAAGAAAAGAAAAATATATAAGAACGGAACGTGGTTCTAGAGAAAATACGGAAAGAATTAACACAATAATGAGCGACCGAATTGAACTTCAGCAGTGAGTTCACGCCGACTTCGCTTTGTCGTCGTACGGAAAGTTTCCGCGTTTCCTTTATTAAAATGTTGCCTCGGATGAGAACTTTTACCGAAGGGAAATACTATGTGAAAATCTCGTGTCGTAACAATCGGTGTATCGGTCGTACGTTCGTGTCCCGTCGTTGCTACACGACGACATTATTGAAAAATGCAAAAGTTGCCTCGCAACATTTTTATCTCGCTAATAAAATCGTGGAATTTGAACGAAACGATACTTTTATATATTGTAACGATTGCCTGTTATATAAGTACGAGTGCACTGTTGTTCTTTTCTTACACACTTTATTCTTTTTGTGTTCGTCGCGTTCACTTTTTTTTCTTTCTCCACCGATTGTTTTATAGTCTTTTATGGATATTTTCTCAGTTATGGGATCAAGTTTAATGATCGTTTTATTTACGCATTTTTAGGTATACATTTTATTACAGCGATATATTTTAATAATAAAAAGGCGATCTGTCGCTTTTGACTGGTTTATATATTTTAAATTGAAGAACACTTCATTGGATTCGTTTTATATTATCATTTATATACAAACCAAATGATAGTACATTCACAAATATTCAATTCATAAAAGAATTAAATACGAATAAAAAAGAGATTCAATATTTCTTCAAAATTGCTTTACAGCACTCTAAATTTCAAACCAATTTAACAAATCACATACTTTATACTTACTAAATTTAATAAAAGATGCGATGGAAATAATATTCAGATATGTAAATAAAATATTTTAGTTGCTAATGACAAAGAATTACAAATTGTAAATTAACTATTTTATTATTACTAAGCTTAATTACATGAAAATTAATTTTTTCATATTTATAATCATTTAAAACTAGTGACACAATAAATATATTTTTTTAATAATTTTGCATGAAGCTAACTATTTTTTATTCAAGTATATTTTTTCATAAACAAATCTATACAAAAAGAAAATAGTTTGATTAATATTTCACATTTTTTCTTTTCTATATAATATATGGTATCAAATCCATTCTTTTCTATATGGTAAAAAAAAATTATTATACTTATTGAAAGACTAATATTTTATGATATTAACAATTTGAAAATTTAAATAAAGAAATATTTAATATTCAAAGCATCTAATATTATTATTATAACTAGTAACTGAATTTTTGACACGAAATTTAATAATTCCTAACATTTTAATGTCTTTATATCTTATTATAATAGATCAGTTGAATGGTTAAGAATAAATATAATTATATTTTAGCACTTAAATTTACAAGTTATCTTAACAGACTATCATTCTCAACTAGAGTATTTATGGTCGTTTCTTGATTTAAAAATATTACACATTGATTGTTCTTGTTATTTTAAACCTAAATATTGCAAAGTTGTACAGAAGATTTTTTCACCTCAAATTCTACAATAAATGTTGAAAAAATTATAATTGATCAAATTTATCGATTATAAACTGCAGAAAAATTTGTTATTATTAATATAATGTAGAACTTTATTATTAAAAAAGTTGATAAATTCTATTAATTTGCATTATTGTTCTCATTTCTAGAATTATGTGTATAAAGTCACAATGTTTTCATTTGGTATTTAATTTATATAATGCAAATCTCTAACTGTAGAGAAGAAGTTAATTATAATAACTTATAAAAACTTTACGCAATATAATTGTCTGTATTTAATATATTGACTGTAAGATTGATTGTACGAAGAACGTTCCGCTAGTATAACTGATTGCATGAAACTCAACAGATGACAATAGTTTCGAGAAACTGAGTAATATGATTACTCAAACGTACTCTAGTCTATGTAGTTGAAACTAGAATTAGTTCGAATTACGTTTATGGGAAAAGCTATGAGTCATTATTGACTAAACTGATTAATCTAAAATTGGTTAATACTTATGAACCAATTCATTAAATGTTCATGTTGCATGTACAAAGTACTTGCATATAAATAAATATTCCATATATATATATATATATATATATATATATATATATATATGTATATACTAACAAATATTATCCATTATAGTGGTTTTTACAAAACTATTCCACATAATCAGTGTTTAACAAGAAAGTAAAAAAAGTATTTTCATCTAAATAACAAGTTTTATAAAGTAAATAATGAAGAAAAAAAAGTAACCTACAGATAAATGGCAACAAAAAAATTAAACTTACTGATACACACTTTAAGACCGATGTTTTTTAACTAAAAATTACTTTAAACCAAAATATCGTTTCGTTAAAAGAAAAACTAATCAAGATGCATGTTTAATAAACGAAACAAGCAGACTCTAAATTTCTTCCCCTAAGCTAATAACGACAAAGAGATTTAACGAGTCTACCCTTGGGTATAATTTCTTCTTAATGGAAACATTCTATCTTTGTAGTACAACTATTATACTGACTAATTTATTTTAAAAAGTGTGTTTGCGTCAATGTAAAAAGATAGATGCATTCATAGAAGAAATAAATAGATATACATATATGATGTTTTATTCAATTCATATAACTTAAATTGAATAACCTAAAATGAATATATGTTTTTCGTTAATATGGAGAAAAAAAAACTGCACCTAATAATATGAAACATGTCGTACATCACGGAACGGATTAATATCATGAAATAATGACTCATTCTTTGCGGTATCGTCTCGTCTTTAATATGACCTCATGAAAGAAAACACGCGAGAATATACTATGTTCAGTTTTCTTTGTGGGTTGGTCGATTTCACAAGAACTAACAAAGTTACGAGAGAGTCTCGTTGTAACACATACAATGTTTCCAAGTTACTTTTAACGTTGCACAAAAACAGGCTACGTCCATGACGACTACAGTCATAAATCATTCTTGTGAGGCAGTTACCTGCATCATACTTATTCACCTTAGCCTCTAGACTCGTACCAGAAAAATTGTTTCACAAACAAGAGAATATGAAAAATCTATAATAGATATCTGTACACACACAAATACGTACAAACATATATATATATTTATACGCGTGTATACATAAAGCTATTCATATAGGGCGAGATTATAAGAAAATGGCAGAGAAGGAAAAAGTATTAGAAACTTTCTTCAGAACGCAGGTGTCTTATTTCTTGTAGAGACATGTTTTTCTTTACGAATGATTACTTAAGAAGTACAAATAAAATGTATAAGTAAAAAGACGTTTTCGTCTGATAGAAATAAATCAATAAATTGTCAAGAATTGAAAAATTGCTCGTATAGTTTGATATTTTACTGGACGTTTCAACTGTAGCAAAAACATTAAATAAGAGATGTACAGTTTTTGTAAAAAAAGATAACTTCGTTCGAAAAGAAACAATGAAGTGTCAAGGTTTCAAAAATTTGTTATAAAGATTTATTTTTCTTAGAGCACTTTCATCAACATATATATATATATATATATATATATATATATATAAATTAAATATCTGTCAATTAATTAAAAGAGAATAATAAAGAAGAAATTTAACAAAAAAGAAAACAATTCTTGAAACATCACTCTAATTATTATAAAAATATGAAACAAAGTAATTTTTTAATTTTACCATTATGTTCCTTTTATAAACGCGAGCTTATAACTAGAAAAAAACATACTTTCTTGATAGGTTTTCTTTACAGGTAACTAGTACTATTCAACAATGAACTTATTTGAAGAGATATTAAAAGCTTGATTCTATGAGTCTCCTATATACATATATATATATATATATATATATATATATATATATATATATATATATATATATGTATGTATATATATGTGTGTGTGTGTAAATATATATATATATATATATATTGATATGTATATATATATATGTATATACATATGTATGTGTATATGTATATATGTGGGTGTAGGTAAATAATGTCTACGTTATAAGAAAATCAAAGATGAACTATTTAATTACACTAATATGTTTAATTTAAATTTGAATTTTACAAAGATTATTTTTTTAAATAAAAATAAAAAGAATAGTATATCATAAATAATACAGTATTTAAAATTGTCTGTTAAAAGAAATAAATTTAATTGTAATGTTTATATATATATATATATATATATATATATATATATATATATCTTGAAATAAAACGAGCAGCAATGAGTGGTTTTATTTCTCTATATTAAATTGAAATATTTTAAATCATTTCATAATAGTAAAATAACTTTGAAAAGAAAATATTTGTTATTACAAAGTAAAGTAGAAATGAAATATTTAATTAAATATTTATATATATATATATATATATATTAGACCAAAGTTTCATAAAATACATATATTAAAAAATCAACATATAAGCATGTTTTAATATTTAAAACTATTGAAAATTAAAAGAGAATAAATAAGTATATTTGTAATCTAGTAAATGAGTGAAAACTAATAAATTATTAATGTTTATTAGAGTAAATACGAAAAAAAAAAATAATTAAATAAATGAAATATTTATTACCCTTCTATAATTGTCAAAATGTTTCTAAGTAACAAATTTGAATATTAAAATAACTCCATTTTAAATATAAAAGTGTGAAATATGATAAACATTGAATAGAGATTATATAAAAAAATAATTAAGAAGTTTAGTTTCAAAAGTTATTTTTTTCTGCTTAAGTAATAAATTTCTTGTTTCAGTTCAAGCAAATTTTATTCTAAAATTAGATAAGACTTTATTATTTTCATATTTATTACTCAAATGATGTTTAATCAATTTCTTGTTTTTAAAATGTTATTATATTGTATTTAGTTAAGAATATTTAATCTGTATATTTTAATCAATAAAAATATTTTAGATCACTATTATATATATATATATATATATATATATATATTGAAGAATAACATTCTAAGATATTGATTTTTTTACAATTTTCCGTTTACGGCCTTTAAAACAGTGTCAACATCAAGCCGAGTTGTTTTAGAAAAAAACCAATACACACAATTACTAAATAAGTGAGTGAGTAAATTCAAAAACTTAATTTCCACAATAGGATTACGCTTGTCTCGTTCGCTCTCGTTAGTTTGTAATGAGACGTGAGCGAAACGCGACTACCCAATGTCCAGAGGAAAATATCTCGTATGAAAATCGTCTGTAGACGCAGTTATTCGGCTTTGGAGAACACTAAAAAGGTATTGGAATTTAAGATAATGAGTTTATATAAAGGGCGACTTGAATATACCGCCTCTCATGGACGACGGCGCTTCTTTCTTTTCTCCGTCGCCGTCGTCGTTGCCGCCGCCGCGACGATCTCTTTCTGCATCCACCATACTGTCTTTATTAATTACTTTAATTAAATTATGTAAGAGCATAAAATTTGCAAAGTTTTTCGAGCGAAATTATCGCCTTAATTGTTGTATTTTTGCCGTAAAATCATTACGTCGCCATTGTTCGAACGGAACGCTTTTTATCCATTGTTTTCTTTTTAATTGTCGTGTTTGAATTTGTCTAAAGCGTTAATATTGAATTTGTTCTGATGTTGTTGTTGTTGTTTCCAGTTTATAAAAGTTTCTATTCACCGTTCACGTCACTGAAGTAAAACGTTTTGATATGCGTTTTGTTGTACAGTCTCGCGTCTACTAATTGAACATCGGTTTCGCAAGAATTAATTATGATTTAGTGATAAGTGTTTTTCATCAAAATAATACTCTTCTTATTTGATGAAGTGATGATGACGCAAAGATAAACTTTTTTCGTATTATATTTAAAAGGAATATATATATATGTACAAATATTTTTTTTATATTTTCATATAGTAAAATGTTAATTACCGTAGTAATTGTAAGAAATAAACTCGTTGTTCGTAAAGTGTGTGTAATTATTTTTTAATAGAATTCAATGTTGTTGTTTTCTTTAATCTAATTCAGATATATTTTCTATTTTTAACTGATTTTTATAGTCGTTTAAAAATATATATGTATCATTTTGTAGAATTTAATTCACTTTTAAGTAAAAACTGATTCAAACGTACTTGGTTTTCTCAAATTTCTAAATCTCTTCCAATTTAATGAACTCTTTAATTTTATAATACATGATAATAGAAGAAATTCATGTAAAGTCATAATAGTATATAGGAATCTCTAACAAACGAAAACTTTCCAACTCAACTTCCTTAATTTTTTACAAATATGTAAAATTGAATTGTCTGACATTGGTGTGAAGGTAGACTATTTTTCCTATCATTTGTTGACAATCTAGTACTTTACAAAATATTTCTTCTATCTAATTATAAACAGTATTTTCTGTTTTGTTTCTTCGTAGAAGTTCAAAATAAAGAATTACTCACAATGTATCCATGCACATAGAATAATCTTTGTCGAAAGAACAAAATTCATTTTATGACGTGTTAATGAAGGATCAAAAGTAAAAAATCAGATACATAACTTTTTCCAATGAATTATAAAGAACTTAAGCAACGTATCTGTTAATCATTCTAAGTTTTTAAAGATGTAAAAACGGCACTGTTTGAAATTTGAATTGTTTATAGAATCTTTCGATTTTTTAACATGAATAATGGTCAATTAAAGTAGATTTTCATTAAAGTTTACCATGGAAAATATTCAAATAAATAAATACAAATAAATGTAAGACTCAAAAGTAATCCGCATATTCAAAATGAAAAATAGATTTTTGTTGTATTTGTTAAGAGGTAATAAGAACTTTGCCACATCTGCGTCCATAAATGTTTATAAATATTAAATAATTCCGAAAACGATACAACAAATAAATAGTTTAAACTATCTGTCCCTCGTGCTTAACATCAACTCCAATACACGTTCATATCGTGCGAATCTATCCCACTAGAACCGAAAGCAAATACACACACACACACGCGTATACAGATACAGCGAACTCCCTGCGAGGGCTTTACTCTTCAGTTTAGAAAAGTTCAACAAAAGTTGACTTCAATATAGAGCGACACGGTGCTTGTTGGTAAAGGTTAGACGACCTCGGAGGCTCGAAACGATGTTTATTTTCAACTGTCGTCTTATATTGTACGTTTTCTTTGTCTCCAGCAACAGCATTTAAACGTTATCCCGTAAAGTTAACATTGAAGTTTGGTTACGTACTGTATTTCTTCTTCTTCTTCTTCGTCTTCGCATCAACGTCGATCCGTTGTTAGTTCTTCGTCTCTCTTTCGTATGTTGATACCGTATCGCGTGTTTTCGATTTGTTAATTGTATTTTAATTTTGTACAATGTCAACATTTTTAGTTAAAGTTTATGTCAGGGCCCGTTGTATCGTTAGGAACTTCTTAACTGCTTATATTTACTGTTGTGATGTAGAATTATGCGCTGATGGTTATTTAACGTAATTATACCATTTATTTAATCATATATTAGTGTTGATTTTTATTTTTAAGTTTTTTATGATTCAGTTAACCATAAAAATACTATTATTATGTGTACATTATTCTATAAATTTTATAACAGTTTCTAATATTTTTAACACTGAATATATGACTGGAACTAAATTTATTTCAAAAAAATTAAAGAATATATATATACATATATATATATATATAATTATATATTTTTATTATATGTACAAGTCTAACTTTCTTATAATCGTAATAATTTGTTTATTATTTCTACTGATTTTAAAGGTATAATCATTATTTTGACAATCAATTCTTGTATAAATAATTAAATTTTAAATAATATAACCTCAATGTGTTAAAAACTTATAGAATCATCACGAAAATTAATATAAATAAGAATCAAAAATGATCTATAAAAACAATTGAACTTTTTTGATTAAGAAATATTACAGTTTGTGAGTAAAAAGAAAAAAATATTATGAATAAAAATTTAGAATTGTTTAAATATAAAATGGATAAAATCACAATACTTCGAGTATCAATAAATAAATAAATCCATGGGTTTTGCTTTAACTCAATGAAATCAAAAATAAAATAGAATATAACTTAAATAATAGTAGAATATAACTTGGAAAACTAAAACTTCGCAAAGTACTGCACCAAATGATTGAAATCATAAGTAAAATAAATATCAATCGTTTAAATCATGTTCAGGACTACAAACCATATAAAGTTATTTTCAAAATTTTACTATATCTCTGCATTATTATCTCTCAGGCTTTTATCAAACCTCGTTTGTAAAAGCAGGAGATTTTTAATATTTATAATGATAAATAATAAGAAATTATGCATAATATGACTGATTATCGTTTCAATCATTGAATAATGTTACTAATTCAAATCAAATTTTACGTCACAGTTAATTTTTACTTCCAAAGTGATTCGTACCCAAATAAATTTATAATGAATATAAATTATAATAAGATTAATATGGAATAAAGTACAATTGAAATGACAAAAATCTGAAAACAGAAATTTACTCGACCAGTGAAGTGATATTTAATTGTATAAACACTAGTGAAAAAACAGATAAAGTATAGAAATAAATATTTATAACTATTTTAATATTTATCTGAAAAACATATTTTAATAATAATTCCATGTATTTGTACATAAAATCTTTGTTTATACATACATACATACATACACACACATATATATATATATATATATATATATATATATACATATAACGTAAAATGAAAATAACAGAATATATTTAGCCTATTTTTTCTAACAAACGCATGAATAATTTTCATACAAAGCGTTATTATATTAATACACTTTACATCTAATAATTAAATCGGAAACATTCGTGTGTCTACGTAAACCAGCAATATTGATTATAGTGTCAAAATTTGTTCCTAAATGTTTTATCAAGAATTAAATGAAATTGTGTTACTCGAATAATAAAACAATTACTTTAAAAACTATATCTCGTTATACAGTGTTTTAATAATATACAGACCGTAATTTAGATAAATTAATATTTAAACAAATATGTTGTATACTCTTTCAATAATAAAATATTATTTAATTCAACAATTAGTTATCTAAATTAGTGTTGTTTAAATACACATACAAATTGATAAATTGAAGCATTGTACTTAGAAATAATAATTTTATATAGAAATGAAATAAAATTCAGAATAGTAGAAAATAGTTTTCATAAAATATCATTTCGAAAAAATATTTTTATAACAAACAGTTCTGGTTTATTTGAAATTAGTAATCTTTGAAAAGAATTATACCATAAACCTGTACTTGATTTTAAACATAACAATAAATTAAATTCAATGAAAATAGAAAAAAAGCTTTTTTATTCTAGTCTTGTTTCAATTAATTTATTTACATCACTTGTGTTAGAATATACTACAAGAAAAGGATAAATTAATGAATAACTTAATAAAACAATTTCACAAAACAACAGTTTATATTGTAGCAAATTTCATGCGCACGATTTACATACTATTTTATGCTTTGATACCCTGATGAAATAATGTTTCTCAAGTCATGAAACATGTATGTTAATAAGAAGTCTCTACATACATACATACATATATAGGTATATATATATATATACATATATATATATACATATATATATATATATATATGCATACATGTGTGTATAAACTTATATACATATAACATGTATAAATGCCTGTATTGTAATAAATTTCGACGGTAATGTAAATAAAGTTCATCTAACTAGTTATGGTTTAAAATGTAAATAGAACTGTTGGAAGTAGTTTATCTTCTGAGAAAATTCACTTTTAACCTTGAGACACGGGTAAGTCAGTCTATACATCGTAAACCAATATATCAAAGGCTCTATCAATCACCTTACTACTGAAATACACCGCTAGTAAATCTATCCCGAGGGGATGCTTTGGTAAAAGGTTGTAAGACCTATGTCACCTGTGAAAATTAACTATAGGCCGATAAATTACGTTATCATAAATTTAATTACGTAAATAGTCTGTAGTATATTATAACTAATGGTATTTACCAAACATGTATGATTCGATTTCGAATATTCGTCTTAAGAGTGTTATTCGTTTGTGCGCAGTAAGGATTAAGAAATATTTTTCTAGTTTTAAAAAAGGATTTATTGTTATTTATCTATTGGTTATTACATTAAAAAAATGTCCAAATTTATTATAATAATAATCTGAAAACTGAACTGAAAGATAAATGAGACAAAAATGAATTAAGTTTTAATAATAACTGCACTTCAACATTTAACATGTTTTATGTGAATTCAAATCTTATAGATAACCACAATACTCTTCAATATTTCTGAAGATAAATTAATATATCCAACAAAAACTCAAGAAACAATAATATATTATAATTGAATAGTAGTACAAAAATTGAAAAAAGTATTAATACACTTTCTTCTTGTATTTTATTTTATGAAGACATAAATCAAAAACAATTACATCATGTGATTTTCAATCACTCAATCAAATTATGTTCTGAGTACTTTAAATTTTGCATCCTTTACATTAAGATAATTTTGATTATATACTGGTTGACTCAGCTTTTTGACAAATCATAAATGAATTATCGCAGACGATCACATCTCTAAATACTTTTGTTATATATTATACTGAATATTTATCTCTCTTTATATAGTAAGCGACCAATACAGAATCACAAAAATTTGCATATCGAAATGATCGTGAAGATCTCATGGTTTGTCGATTTTCATTAAATAGGAAGCATTTTCTTGGTGGCCCAATGATATATCGTTTCTTCTGGTTGTAACAAGAAGGGATTTTACTTCAAAGCACCTTTTAACTACCCATTTCAATTACCTGTGGTGTAAGATTATTTAAAAAATGTATGCAAGGTGAATACAATGGATGTTTTCGTGTTGATAATCAAAATACTACAAATAGTAAAGAGTGAATATAAGTAGTTCTTTGTTGTTGAGATAAATAACTACACGAAAAATAGAAATATATATTTTAAAAAAGGAATTTGTAACCAGTACTTATAAATAGATACTTTATAATAAATTTAATTGAAAAAACTGCTTTCTCTAAATTAAACATTTGTTGTTATCCTTGATCTATGTTTAACTTTAAAGAGATTGTTTTGTTATTTGGCTGGTAATTATTCATCTAGTTAGTAATAGGGTTTTCTAATCATTCCTTCAAAAGTAATATTTATTTTCGATAATTAGAAAGGTTAAATCTGAAGAAAACCTCAATGTAATAAAAATATAAAAGAGATAACTGTCGAAGGGCAACGAAAAGAATAATATGATTATTCAACATCGTCACAAACTCTCTCAGAAAAACGCATCCATAAAACATCTTAAGAGTTAAATTGAGAAATATTAACATAAACTTCAAATTCCCCAGATATTGATCGTATGTTTTAAAATCTATCAGGTAATTGGAGTATTTAATTAAAAAATAAACAATGTAATAATGTGACTAAAATTTAAATTTAACTGAGAGGAGTTTTTGATTTGAAAGTGTCATTTTCATGAGATTTTTTTATAACAGATTGGAAAAATGAGAAATGGAAAAATGTTGGTAACAACAAAAGGTACTGAAATTGTTCGACAATAGAATTATTTAAACTGCTTCAAATATTTTAAAATTTCTGTATGTAAAATTTTGAAAATTTTTATATAAGAACAATGTGAACAATAAATATCATTTAATAAAAATTCATCTGAACGCAATGAAAAAAGAAGAAAAAAACGAAGACGCAATCAGTACTTTTAGTAACCTGAAATACAGACAGACGAAAATATATTTCGTAACATGAAACGTCAGATTGTATTAAATGATAATAATGATAGAAGGAATAAAGTAGCAGGTGGCAGATGGCAGATGTAATTCACATTGTACGAGGGCGTGCAGTGGCGGCAGCAGCATAAGAAGACACAACGGTAGAGGCAACAGCACCGACGTTCGTTCGTTTCCCATCGTCGCGACTTACTTAAATCTTCCGTCACAATCACTCTTTTATAATTATATCAGTTCTTAATTAATTAATGTTACGTTTTAGTGAAATAATAAAATATTTTAATTACGCAACGCAAACGGGCGCACTGACATGAACAGAGTTTGTCAAAGTTTTATATATATATATATATATATATATATATATATATATATATATATATTATGTAGGTCGGTGAAAAGCTCGGCTTGCGCCACCGCCATCCACCAGATTGTTTTTCATTTAATTTTCAACGAATTCGCTTGATAAACCTCTTAATGGAATGATGAAGTTTTAATTTTCATTTCGGATGTTGGACGGTCGGTCCGACGCTAGTAGGATTGCCGTGGACGTAAATTGATTTTATAATTTTTCCAATTGTGTTCTGTATTTGTTGAGTGTCGTATTCAAAATTAGTTTTAATTGGCCGTTTTATTACTATTTGAATATTTTTTCAACTATATATATATATATATATACACATACTGAGTGAACTAAATATCATTCTTAATAATTAGAAAAAAGTATAAAAAGTATTTGACGATTAAAAACTATGACTCCATTTACAATTTAGTGCCTCATTGAGTCAAAAAATGAAACCTCAAACTTCCCATCATCAGTGTGTCAAAATAAAATAATATATTACAAAAAAATGAAAAAAATGAGAAATTTCTTTGTTATTTGAATTACAATATGTGGGTAGACTGTTATAACAAATCTGAACGTTTCATTAGAGGTACCAGCTTTATCATAAAGAATTTAGTAATAACTACTCGTATATAATCTAGAGGGTTGATAAGTCCATTCGATAAAATGGACAAATCCTAGTTTAATCAAACATTATCATTTGAGATAATTAGTTCAAAAATGTATATTAAAATATTCATATTCTGTATATGTTTTGTCATCTTTGCTATGCAATTAAAAGTGATTAATGTACAGTCGAGATAAAACAAATAATTTTATTTCATTATGAAGTTTTTGAATAAGATTTTCAAATTTGTTTAAACCAATATAATAGATTAATAAAACTGTTTGTGTAAACAAATATTAATAGATTATATTAATTGTATCTTCACAGAAAAGGTACTTATTTACTTTCTATTATACATAAATAATATATATATATATATATATATATATATATATATATATATATATATATATATATATTGAAAACGTAACAAAAATATACTGTTGTAATTAATATTTTAATATTCATAAGACCTATAAATAATTTATCGATTCTTGGAAGCTTCATACGCCCATTATATATATATATATATATATACATATGTATGTATGTATGTATATATATAGTCTCGTAATCTCGACGAATAAACCACATTTGGTCGTGCAAGCATCCGTTTCCAATATAAGAGAAGCGGCTAGTGACGATATCTCAAAAGCACTCACGCTGGCATTATGCACCAACAACCACCGCCGCATCGAGTGGTGTGACGGCGTCAGAAACACCGGAAATTGTAAGCAAAGAGCTTTATTCGCACAGGAAATGAAGTGGCCAGCATAGTCCGCACCGACCGCAAGGAGCGCCCAGTGTGACTAGTTGAACGACGAATGTCCTATACACTAGGTATATAGTCTTTTGCTTCTATAGCACTAGAACCACTATCGACCATTACAACTACTCATAAATGTACGATAAACCCCCACTGTATACACACACAATTACAATATACAAAATACATATATATATATATATATATATATATATGTATTCATAAAATGTATAAGTACACATCATGATATTGATGTCGTCGAATGTTTCCACTCCCTATTTACCCCATCTAGTGCTTTCAATTTAAGACTGCTTCACACTAGACGTAGAGGAATTGATTTTAATATGTATATATATATATATAGAGAGAGAGAGAAAGAGAATGAGGTAGACAAATAATAAAACATTGAAAATATAATACTAACTTACGATTATTAAAAATTGACAAGATTTTGTTTAATTAATGACACTTATTTTGTTATTGTAATTATTGATCTGAAAATAAAATAACTTCGATTATGATATTGTTAAAAACTATTTTAATATATATATATATATATATATATATATACAAATACATATTTAAATATATATATATATATATATATATATATATATAAATTAATATGTATTATCCAGTAATTGTATACAATAAGTGACATGTATATCCAATAAACTAATTTTAAGGCAAACATAGAAAGTTTATAATTTGAAAGTAACTGGTCACTGTGTACAATAATTAATTGTATTTTTAGTCAGTATAGTAAATTAGGAGAAGAATATAATAAAGACAGAATTTACAATTTGAAGTACTGACAGGTATTAGAAGTGAAGCCCACCTAATCTAAAATATTTTATTATTAATCTCAATTTTTTATTCGTATCTAATATTCTCTGAGCTGTTATGAAATTACAGTCAAAAAATTGAGGCTTCGAGTGGACATCACGTATGTATAATTATATTACTTTACTTGTATAACAATTTTTTTTTAAGATTATTCGAATTGATCTGAATGATCTATCTTGATCAACACTAAGACCTATATATCTTTATTAATTCAATTGAAAAATATATCTGACTATGCACCATATACAATATATTAAAAAAGTCTACATTTTACACAAGTATTGTCAATAATTGTTCATAGAATGTGCAGAAATTCCGATAATGTACGTATTCAACAGTAAATTTAAGTAATTCTGATCACAAAATGATATATGTCTCTTCTTTACTACCGTAATCTATTATATATATATATATATATATATATATATATATATATATATATATATATATATATATATATTTATATATAATCAATAATTTATTATTAAAAATTTAGATCAGAAATTAAACTGTGGTTGTGAAGATTGAAAATTCATATATGAAAATTAAAAATAAGATCTTAACTCTCTTCCGTATTTTTTTAAAAAATTGTTTTACTTTTTAAGTCTAATATAATGTTTAACTAGAGTGCTTAATTTTCAAATATCTTAATTTTTATTTAAACAGGGATGCTACTAATATCCGTTTTATAAACATATACCTCTTATTCAAAAGAAATCCCTATGTGAGAATTTAGTTTAATGTAAATACAAATAAAATATGTTTAAGTAAGACAATAAATTTAGACGAACCATTTTTTTAAATATTTATAATTATTTCAATTAAAATTGTATTTTTTAAAGAAATTATAAATTTTATATGCTAAAAAAGATATAAATTATCAAAATATAGTAATTTTATAAATCATTTTCTTGAAATATGTTATATTCTACAATATAAAATATAACATGAGACGATAATAAATGTATTTTATACATACTACCGGTTACTTTGACAATTTCAATAGAAATGTGTTCGTCCCTGCTCACTGTTTGAGTATCTGATTTATCTCTTTGAAATATGATTAAGATCTACAACATGTTAGTTTCATTATAAAACTTTTAACATGAGACAAAGAAGTTGTTATTATAGAACATGCGAATTGGTTACTGAAACTAGTTGTCATTAACTCTATGACAATCCTCAGAATTCTCTCTAACAACAAACACAATCAAAAACATTTAGTTCAAACTACAAATTACTATCTCAACGGAGAAACAAGACAGTTAATTTATTATTCTCACTTTTAAAACTAATAAGTGAAATATGAGTAATTATAAATTAAATAATTGTTCAACTTTTATCGTAATATATGTTTTAAAATAAATTGAATATAAAATTCAATAAAAAAGTGGTTTTGAAATTTGTTTCATTTATCTAAAGAAATTATACACTTCTCATTATTTTTCCTTAGTAAGAATTAACTTAATTTTTTATCATTTCATATGTTCTACAATAAAATGTTAATAAAAGAATTTCGTACATAAATATAAATAAGGAGGAAATAAAATGAGAAATTCTAAAAAATGAATTCTAATTAAAGAATTGTTACAGAAATATTTATTATTTATGAAATCAAAATTATTAAATGTAGATATAATATTTCAAATTTAAATCAAAATTTAAATTTATAAATAATGACAGGAAAATTAAGAATTATTATTTTTTTATTTGTTTATATTTCATGGATATTCATTATGTTAATGTGTGTTTGTATGTGTCTTATTTCACAATTGAATACTTCTTAGATATTTTTGTGCAAAATAAACTTCGTAGTTGACACTTTCATATGTAAACATCTTTTTAGATAACTATTTTCATTTCTGCATTCCAGTATTTTCTGTATTTATCTCTTGATCTCTTTTCCGGTGTTATTGTATCGAATACTTATGGATTCATTACAGCACTCTTTCTTTACATATACTAAAAATACTGTCTTACTTTTTCAGATTATTCACTGTTTTGGTTCAATTATTGTTTTTTCAATGTGTTTTCTTCATTAAATAAAAATTTTCAATATACCGAAGCTTGGAGATCTGAGAACTTCTTAAATAATTTATTTTTGTCGTGAGAATTCATTTTCCTATCGATTTGTTTGGAATTTAAATCTCATAAACATAGCGTATTACTGTTTTCAGTACATTGTTTTTTTCTGGATTATTTCATATGTCAGAATCCCAAAAAGGTTAATTGAATTTTATGGCTAACTGTAGTTCCATTTATCTGTGTCTATTTAATTGTGTATATAATCGTGTTTATAAACAGAATTGATTGTTTAGAGTCTATTAAATATTTTCTTTTCAACTAACCGTATATATTTTTAAAAACTTATGTAGGAAATCACTGGCCACCAATTTAATACATGGCGAAATGCCTAAAAAATTGTTTAAATCGAAGAATATTTCTAAAAATGACAAAATTTTTCACACATTTACTCAGAATGAAACACTTGTAATCGAAATAAAATATTGAAAACATACATTTGGTTTATGTTTGTGTTGATTCATATATATATATATATATATATATATATATATATATATATATATATATATACATATCTGTCAATATATCTACAAATGAATATCGAGACCGTTAAAAGTAAAAATCGAATTTGAGTGCATCATGAACGGTAACAATACAAACGTATTGACCTAGTGTGTTGCAACCTTAAAAACTTGCACCACACAACTACGGCCGATGTACACTCATACACAAACACACATACATTCACCACCAGGCAACCCCATTCCCATCGACTACATCCATATAGCGCAATCTATATCGCACTGAAATCGTATCTCATGTGGAGCTTGAAATAGAGCTTGCAGGTTTCGTGCGACGAGGGGCGCGACTTCAAGCTCTGCGAAAGCTCAGCGGCGGTTCGGTTACCGTCAAGCACTGTAATACCGGTCGTCACAGCTCACTAGGTAACGACGTCGGTTAGCTCTTTTTACGAGGTCGGATTGTCGAAAAAAATTTCGCGTGCGCAAGCGTTTTTTATTAAGTGTTCTGGGGTGGAAAGATTGACAGGTATTTGTTGATGATGATTGATGCAAGTGGAACGCCTTTTTTTACTACAAGCGTGTGGAGCGAGTACATTAAGTCAGTATTTAACCGTAACTGAATTAAGCTGTGATTTTTACACGCATATATATAGGGGTCTGTATTAATTGAAATTATTTATTTATGTGTTATAGACTTCTTTTTATTCACATATTTATATACAAAGTGTGACAATAACAGTTCACTACAAAAATATGGATAAGTAACGGTCGATCATTTTACGTTCGAATAACTTTTCCATTGACCCATTAGAATATTGATAGAAATCTGTTTATTTAAAAATGAAAAAAGATTTAAAACAGATTTAATTAAAAATAAGTATAATTTGTTATCTCATAATAGAAGTTTATTAACACAGCTCTTTAAGCAGTCATAAACAGTAATTCAAAGCAAAATTCTGTATAAAGATTCCGATTCACTGTTTGTTTTCTTAAAATAGATTTCAAGTAAACAAAAATTAAAAAAGAACTCCGCGTTTTCCTCACTGAAGCTTTTAAAATCTTAATCTTTTATAAACAGATTATGAAACGAGAACAGCAAATAATGCATTGAGTGGTTTTTATTTCATTACTTGAAATTAAAATATCTTTTAAAAGAAAATTTTCAGATACAAATGCAACTTTACGATCATAAACGTGCATATTTTTTGGAACATACAAAAGCTTGAATATTTATTAAATAAGGAAAGTATTTGAGAGATCGTTAATTAATATTCGAATTAGAAATCGAATCTTATTAATCTAGCAAATTAATTTAAAGGAATTAATTGTGAAAAGACAAGAAATTTCAAACACCCTCACACAACACCTCAACCATTATTAATTTGTGTTATTTGTTTATTATTAACTTAAATACTTCTTAGAAGAGATCTTAATAGTACAACTTTTTAGTTTCATGAAATTATAATTATAAGACATTATCACTTTATAAAATATATTTAATTTTGGATTAGCACATTGAGCTATTGTTCAATATGACACATTTTCATTTACACTATTCATCTGTTCACGTTTCAGTGCACACATGGATTTTGGCTCGCATATATCTTCATACAAACACATTGTGCTGATATAACGAAAAAATATATATTGTATGTCAAAAGACTTGCTCAAACCGAAATTGATTGGATTGTTTTAATTCAAAATCAGATTTTATTAAGAAAATATTTTTTAAAATTATAGAATTTTATTTAAATAAAATTCCAAAATAATATATCACACATTGCACAAAAACGTATTAATTTTTTTAAAAAAATAGTTTAATATATAATAGAGTTTTTATAGTACTGAGTTTATTTTATTATATTATTTAGTCTTTAAAATAGTTATTAAAAAATATAAAATATTTTCTTTAAATCGAAAACTATATTTTAAATTCTGAAACAAAATTTATTAATATTTACATTAGTTACAATTATTATTTAGACAAGTTTACTTGTTACTATAATTTATTGTTATTTAAAGAAGTAATGTTTAAAAATTATGATTTTACAATAAAGACTATTCCTTATGTCCATGGAAAATATTAGTGATTAGCGACGAGTATGTAGTTGATAAAAAATGTATCTGTTCATTTTTACAAAATTTTAAAGTTTTTGTTTAATTCTACACAACTACTTTAGTTATGTTAAAAAATAAATAATTTTGTTCTCACAAAATAAAATCCTAAAAAAACATACAAACCACTAAAATACTAAGAATTTCATTAAATTGAATGGTTTGTCTATCACTGAATATCCTATCACACATCATAATATGATTTCAAGATATGTTTTTTTTTTAATTTATAGCCTTAGCTAAGATAACACTATTGACAAATATTTATATTTCCTTAAATAAAGTGTCACTTTTATAGTATATTTTCTGTATGGTCTGTTCCCGTTCTTCTAGCTTACAAGACTTCTGATGTTTTACTATTATGGGACATTAAATTTATACATTCTTCTTATATGTTCATTTAGAGTTTTTTTAATATATATATATATATATATAATTATTTAAGACATGGTTAAGAGAATAATTAAGGCTAAGGATAATTGTATTTTAATTATACATTTGGCACTAAATTTAGTATGGTAAGAATTTAAATTAATTATAAGAAACAATTTAAGTTTATTTTTGTAGTGCTTTGGAATGAAAAAATAACTTTTTGCATAACACCATTATATAATTATTATAATTTAATGTAATTATTTTCTTAATTTCCGTAAAAAATGAGGTATCTTGAACATGTAAATTAAAATTTCACGTGGACTCTTTAATAATTTTGAAGACAAGTTTGAAATATTTTAAATATTAGCACTTATAATAGAAATACTTGAGTTAATTTTAATATATACTTTTTTTAAACACACATGCACACACACACACATATATATATATATATATATATATATATATCTACATATATATATATATATATATATATATATATATATGTATGTTGTGCGGGTGAGGGTGTATATGAATATTTATATATCAAATAATTTTATCAAAAAAGTACTAAAAGAATTTTTGAAGGTATGTTCATCTTTTCATAAAGATTTCTTATTAAAATGATGTTTCCTTAGACATATTATGTATGTTAAGGTCTCTAAGAATTAATTATTTTACTTATGTATATTTATATATATATATATATATACACACATAAATATATATATATGTATAATTTAAATAAAACAGGATCTTGTATATCCAGAAAGGTATTAAATTTACATAAAACATTTTAACAAGTTATACGTATGTTAAGCTAATGAAATATAAGTATTCTATTTGGTAATTAATGTCTACTTTATTAAATTGAGCAGCATTTATTCATTCTCTAAAAATGTTAATTAAATGACAAATTTGGAAGAACATAATTTTTTAAAATTTATAAAATTATATTAATAAATTCATCATATATATATATATATACAAAACAAAATTGTTTTGTAATTAAATATAAAAAAATTAACAGCTAATGTCAGCTCCACTCATGTACTAAATGATTTAATTACTTGTCATGTTTGTAACTTTTTCAAGCATAAAAATGTATACTTTTGAAGAGTAGATAATGAATTATTGCTGTATTTTGAAATAGTATAGTATTAATTTATTTCTTTTTTAATTAAATACATGAAATTATTTCCAATGATTTACATGAAAAAGTAATTACATTATCATATGAAAAGCAATTCATCTATTTTCTATTCGTGTTTTGAAACATAATAAAATCTACCTTTATTTGTTTTAATAGCTTCATTCATTATATCTCGTATATATATATATGTGTGTGTGTGTGTGTCTATATTTATATATATATATATATATATATATATAATATTAATCGATTGAATAATATAATCACTTTTCAATAGAGCACACTTTTTTATTATAGAAATTTTTTGTGTGAAGTTTTATAAATTCAATTTGAAAACCCCACTATATCTGTTTTTATACGTATGGCATTACAATAATTATTATAATTGGGATTAAGTTAAATTATAATGTATTTAATTATGAATTATTCTACTAACAGTGCTCTCGGGTGTCTAGAAATTTTCTACCGGTATTGGAATATTTGGATGATAGGAAATAAGTCGTATAATGAATAATTTTTTATCATATCATAAAAATAATAAAATATCTTTTGCAAGTAATATATATAAAAAATATTACACTCAAAGTATCAACAATCTGAATAGCTGAAAATTGATCAAATATCACAAGAACAATAATACTTTTTAATTATAGAAGACACATCCTTTTAGATTTAGAATCCGAAGTAGGAAAGGAATTTTAAAGTCAATAGATGAAGAATCAGAATTATAATTATATTGAAAAAAAACATTATTGTAGCAACATGTAAGATTTGAAACAGATTTGTTTGAAATTGATTTTATCAACTTGGGCACTAAGTTAACTATTATACAAGTATTTTATATTGTATAATACTATAATAATATTATATAATAATATATACATTTTTTGCAACTAGAAGTAAATTATCGATTTACCTATTAGTATATATTTTACAGAAGAACCGTCTAACAAATTTTAAAATAAACTTGTTATAAACACGTTCAATTCATATCATTATCAATTTTATAAAAAAATATCTCTTCAACAGACAAAAGTGTTACCATTATTTAGAAAGCTATTCTTAAATAATATCAAATTTCAATATAGAATATTGAAAACGTACAGCAATCCATAAAAATATGGATTATGTTGTCAATATCGTACCATTTAAGCCGAGTAAGTAGAATATTGATATATAATATAAATATATTTATATATAGGTATCTATTTCGCTGTAATAAAGGTGTAAGTAAAATTTAAAAGAAAAATAAATATACATGGAATAAAATGCACCTGCAACGAGTAGTAATCCAACCACAACATAAATGTCTTTCATACGGCCTCCACTCAACATTGGTTTTGAAACGAACATGCTACCGTCGCGTTTTCTCTCCATGGAGAGCGTGGAGAGAGTAGAGCGTGCACCGGCAGGCAAGTAGGCAAGCGGGCGCAGGCCATCCAGCCACCAAGCAAGTAAGTAAGAAGGCAGGCAAGGCAAGCAGTCCCAAGTCCCGAGGCGTTGTTGCATCCAATGAATTTTTAATATGTAATCGATCACAAAAGAGCTACGGAAAGCTCCTAAACAGATAAGACCGTGAAAGACGGACGGTGGAAAGTGCCTTTACTTCTTCTGTCGTGAACGCATATGGTTCGAGGCGAATTTGTTTCGTTCAAATTTGAGAAGATATTTTATTGAGATCGGGAATGTAGCTTTTATACTATATGGAGACATATAGACGCATCAATATATATAATTTGTGATATATACGTGTATATACATATATATATATATATATATATATATATATATATATATATATATATATATAAATTTATATCGAAGGAAGCATATTTAAAAATACTTTACTTAATGTAATATTCCCATAGTAAAAATAGTTAAAAAATATAAAGGACGATGTTACATTAATTTCAAATAGAATCAAGTTATACATTTTATTAAAATATTACTTTATAATATCATATATAACAATATTTCTACCCAGCTACAACATTATGTCGATCTAGTATTTGAATTTATTTTAATTAATGACTGAAAATATATTTATAAACTTTTAGTATTGTCTATAGCACTTTTTACGGTTTCATAAGTAAATCAATATTTAATTAGCTATTAATATCATAGATAAACGTACTAAGAAAATGTATTTTCGATGATAACTAGAGTTGTCTCCAAAAATGCAGTATATGTATATTATTAAAATATAAATTAAAAGTTGTTTTTAACAAATTTTATTAACAAATGATAAAAATTTATTATTTCAAATTTAATTGATTGATTCTGATAGAATAACAGAAGATAAAAATAGAATTTTCTAGTGGGTGAATAGTAATGGAATGAAACTGACTGAATCAATACTTTCATTCTGTTAAAGAATAAAGAGAACTTTAATAGTTCATACCATTTAATTGGATAAATTGATATAAAATCGTTAGAATCACATGAAGATCAAGGTGTAATTCTAAATGTGTAGTTGGTGTCTGAATGTTACATAAGTTCGATTGTTAGTAATATTTTGAATTTTGTCAAGAGAAATCAAACAGCACAATATAAAAGTAAAAATAGATCTTAATTCTAGTAAAACTATTCCTGAAATATTTGACTGGCGTATGGAATCAAAATACTATCTATGAAACTTAAAAAATTAAGAAAGTACAACTAAACCTGCCGATTTTATGTTACTTTGGGATTATAAACATTATAGTTAGATGAAAGGTTGAAAGAAAAGTGATAGATGTGTATAATAAAAAGAAGATTTCAGCAGTGGTTATCGTTATTTCATCACACAACATTTCTAAGTTTGTTTAAAAGAATATGTAACTTGTTTAAATAAATAAAATAATTCACATGGAAAAAAAGTTCTATAATTTTATCAAAATTTTTTGTTTTAAATTAATAACGAATAATAAATTTAATATGAATTTTATGAAGCATATTGAAAATTAATTACTATTTACTTTTTAAATAAACTATTTGAAAGCTGAATATATATTTTTCTTTCAAAAATTAATTAGTAAGTAAATAATAAACATCAATAATGAATAGCAAATTTTAATACAGTTATATAAACATCTATTCGATAAATTCGAAAAATCGTACATAAACTACTTTGAACACAAACTTGCAAACTGTACTCAACTACTTTTCGATCAATAATAAAACTTGGAAATCAGTTTATCGCACGGCACGTTCTGTCTAAATAAATTACTAGACATTTTTTTTACACCGATGACCGTCTCGTTGCTCCGTTCGATGTTACTACTAGTATTCACTCATCCGTTTTGTCATCGAACGTTAAAAGATCTTAATGAAATAAATCAGCGTATAATTTATTCAATAAACAAGACTTCGTAGCGAGAGAATGGCTGTATAAAGTATTTCGAACAACAACGAAATTGTATTAGCGAGCGGCGTCAGGCAACACTGACAGTCGCACCAGGCCTCTTCTTCATCTAGCACCAGCTCACCCACCTTCTTGAAATCACCTAATGTGATCACGTTAAGTAATCCAATATTCTACAAAGTCTCTTCGTTCGATATGTATGTGTGCATGTAGGTGTATGCATGAATATAGGTCGTCTTTTATGTGACAATGTGTATGAGAGAGGCAGACAAAATGTCAGTATACACATTCATATATATATATACTTTATAAGATTTTTATATAAAATTATTAAATTATTTTGAGATCAATTTTTAAGTTACGTTTATTTTAAATAAAATTGATAAAGCAAATATGTAAGAAATTAAATAAAACATTTTTAAATATAATTAATGGTCGACAATATTAAATAATTATCCATATATTGTAAACAGAAATAAAATTTAAAGGAACAATATAATTTTTTATCAACTATTCTATTATCTATTGTAAATATTTTTAATAAAGAACTCTTTATAATTTATTAGAATTATTTTTTATCGAATAATCTCATAATTGAATTTTAATTTCATTATTTCTTCTTTGAAATGAAATACAGTTAAATAAATTTAAAAATATTTTTGTTCTCAAGTGAAAGGCAACAAATGAAAGTTATCATTGTATGCTTCACTGCTTAAATTTAGTTTATCAAACTATTTTTTCTTTTATTTTTTGTACATTGTTATGAATTATATATATATATATATATATATATATATATATATATATATATATATATATATATATATATATATATTGAAATTGATTATTAAAGCATTATTATGAGGGATAGTTAAGAATTAAAAGTCCATTTAACAAGAAAAGAACTGTTATTCTATAAAAGATGTTTATTAAGATATTTTTTCTGTATAATCTTTTTTAACTTCTATGTACTTTGTCCAAGGTTTATTGAGCAACATGATTTCGTTCTAAAAAAAGGTTTGATCTCTCTCACAGCCAGTCATTACATGCTATTCCTCGTACGATTAATACTGCAAATTAGTGTATTCAAAATCCAGGTTTGGAGCTTTTATACCACTTACCATATAGTTACGATTTAATACTCAGTTATTTCCTCTTTTTGGGTTATTAAAAGAAGATTTGGAAGGAAAATCTCTCCCTCTCTCTCTCTCTATATATATATTATTTCTGATAAAGAGGTCATTCATACGGTGCAAAAGATCAAATGTGTCTTTCTTGACAGAATTTAAAAGCTCATTAATCGTGGAACTAAGCGTATAGAAGTTAAAGATGATTATGTTCAATAAAACTTCAATTTATGATTTGTTCTCGTAAGTCATTTATTATTATTCAGACTTATTAATATATTTTTTTGACAAACGATTGTATTTTTTTAAAAAAATAATATTAATGTATTTAATTTTTCGAATTTTTCCACACTGATCTTAAAAATGAAATTATTTGCAAATAATACAATAAAGTTTTTTTTTTAAAAAAAAATCAGTTCAATAAAATTTTAAGGGGGATAATTATCACACACAATGAAATGTACAGCACTTCAAGTTTCTATCTACATGTGACACTAAAGTGTATGTCTTTGATATTATTCCTTATTATATAGAAAGAGATTTTGTCAATTACATATTGATAATAAATCTCGATATTCCTGTTGATAGTTGTGGGAATAATGATCAGTTTCAAACGCAACTGAATCTACACTTCAATCAGAATCACGAGCAATTACATTTCAATCAAACATAACATAAACATTATTATTAGAAGCACGCGCAGAGTCGATACTGGCAAACCCATCTAAACATCTGTAATAATACCGAGTATCACCTTTATCAGAATGCGTGCGGTGATCAACGGCGCACATATATTATACCATTATTGGTACATTTTCGCCGCGCTACGCCCCTTGGCATGTCCGCAATTCATATTACAATAGCCATTATGACACAGCAGATAGTGTCACCATCTGTCGGCCACATTATCTGACAAATGACCGGACGTTACGTCACAATATGGCGTCAATCAGTTGAATGTTTCAAGCGGACATCTTGTTTGCATGAGTGCCTTCGGGGATGTGTGTGTGTGTATATTTTTTGTATTGTTGTTTCAGAAATGTTTTAGAAATTAAAAATAACAACACCCGTTTGTATTTCGAAAACGAAAAATATACATAAATGAGCGAGTTGTTATTTATTTGCGTGCCACTGGAAAAAAGTCACAAAAATATGTAGTACGTGTTTGAATTCAAAAACATGTAATTCTAACTAATGAATTTATAACTGGCGGCAATATGAATTTTCTACAAGCTACTGTACAGTGTACAAGATTACTCAAACATTGTTTGCACAATTCAAACTGCTTATTTTGCTTTCTTTATTAGCATCCTGAATAGCAATTTTTAGTACTTATAATTATTTGTAAATTGGTAAAGTTTCTCTATTTAATTTTAAAGACAGTTTTGTACTATTGTGATTATTTTCATCCTTTTGGATCACCTGATACTCTATTATCTGATATTAATTTGAGCATTTTCACCACCTTCAAGGAGATTTTAGATTCCGATTTTAATTCTATATTATATTAATTTACATAAACATAATTACAATTGGTATTTACAATCTTCCTGAATATGTTACATTTACCGAAACTAGTAGTAGAGAACAGATGGTAGGTTGTTCAAAAAGACGAAGACCATCAGGACAATGTAACAGTGAAATCACAAGTACAAAAATATATAATTTAGTTTAAAAGGACACAAAAATGACAAATGAATAAAAGTTTCAGACTATTAATAATCAAACCGCTATTTAATATAATTAGGAAAATGATTCCTTCCTCATTACAACACTCCTACTCAGAAGTCTGTCGTTGTGTAGTTTTATTTAGCAAAAAAGCAGCCACTGTAATTAATAGAGAAAAATTAGCATTTCTCTACATCTAATTACATTAAAAAGGAAGAATTTACCAGTATTCAAGTACCATAGTATTCAAGAAACCGTCCTGAACAAGCTGACATCGATTTTGAAGAAGAGTCTAAAAACTTCTATAGTTTATATATCGTTTATTATTGCGTATAGAGAATAAAAAGAGCTTTTATGCAAAACTTAACCAAAATATGTTTTCATTATATAAAAGATTATGTTTTCTTCATTCAATTTTTTATTATATCGTGTCTAAATAAAAAGAAACCGTGAATCATAAAATAAAATATTAAGACAAAATTAGTTTTGTTTGAAAGTTTATACCTCTTTTTTATAAACGAATATTGGATATTACATTATATAATTTAAAATCATTTAGGTTTATACCTCATTTATATATTAACACTAATTAAAAAAAGAATTCTTTTTTTTTAAATTTACATTTAATTGAATGATATAAAATACGTTCTATTAAGAGTTTTACTTTCATTTCCCCCATAAAATAAATATTCTTCATAAATACACAATTACAAAAATTAAAATCAAGCATGTAATTTTGTATTATTATTCTAAACAGTTCATAAAAAATATATCAAAAATGTAAAGCTTTACGTAAATAAATCAAAAGATTAATAAAATGTAATATGTTAACTCAGAAAGTAAATTAAAAAAAATATTTTTTTTAATTTTTTGGATGAGATAAAGTATCGAGTATTCTTCATAAAAGCGGAATTATCGACCAGTTATTTCTGAATTATTGTCGAACGAGATATAAATACCTCTCGGCAAACTAAATGGGGTTCTGTTCCGTTTTACAAACAAATCTTGATAAAATATGCAATATTGTCAAAGCATTGCATTTGTCACATATTCGATGCCCTTTGTTTGTAACAATAAGTTGTAACTTTTATTTAAAGCCACAAGTTTGCATATATGTTGTGAATCAAATGTCAAATATATTTTTACTATTAAACTACATATAGTTGAGTTGTAAAAATCGACAATGTTTAAACGAGTTTAGAACTGTGTTTGAAAAGTTGATTTTATAAATGTACGTTAATAAATTGATTGATAATAATAAAAAAAAAACACTTGAAATAAATGCAATAGTAATATTGTTTATTTATTTAATAGTAACTGATGGAAACAAAATTATAATATAAATATTTATAAAAAAAATATTTTTAATTACCTGTATATTTATTTTTATATTTCATTAAATAAATAACCTATTAATGTAATTCAGTAGTTTCAAATTGTATCAACGCTATTTTAACTATTTTTAGGGCCATTGAACTGGTTTTTGTTATAAAAAAAACTATATATGTTTTAAATATACGTACGTATATACATACATATATATATATATATATATATATATATATATATATGGTGTGTTTGTATATGTATAATTATTTATGAACGAGAATAATGAATTACATGAAATAAATGAAATATGTTTGTTTGTTTTTCTAGTATTCAAATAATCCAATTTTTGCAACCAGTCAAAAATGACCATCAATTTAATAAAGTAATATATAAATAAATGAACAATTGGAGTATTTTATGTTCACGATTTTTCGATATTTTCATCGTCCCACTGTTTACCATTTATATATTCATTCGAATCTTCTATAACGTATGCAATAACAATAAGCACAATTAGTCATTGTAGACAGCTGATTCGTACAATTGTCCTGGTCGGGAACCCTTTTCAATGATTATGTGACAATTATGTTCATTTTGTTACGTGTCAACTGTGATAAATATTTTTTTACTCGATAATTTTTTAACACTGCGAATGTCAAGAGATTATTTGCCAGATTTCATTCGGTTTATTGTTGTCACGCTGTGGGTATAGGATTTATTTTCTGTGTTGTCGTTGTTGTTTGTGATTTTTTTTGTTTACTAATTATGTTAGATTAGCTGTGAAATGCTCATGAGGTACAACTGATTTAAATATATTTGTAAGTGATTTTGAATAATACGATTGTACAAATTGGCCCTGTTGAATTATAATCAAGGTTTAAAAATGAAAAATTATTTTCATCTTTTCACATTCATACGTGCATTCGTATTTAATATTTGTCATTATTATATATATATATATATATATATATATATATATATATATATATATATATATATATACGAAATAAAGAGAGAACGTTTTTAAATTTCAATTAGATATGAACACCACAAATGAAAAAGACACAAGCACCACGAAAGTAAACATAATAAATTGAATGTCATCAAATTAATTACAAATTAACTTTTATACCTATTTTTAGATTATAAAATCTCAATAGTGACGTTATGAATCAGTAATAAATTTTAATTACTATATTTTATTAATTATGAACATCAAAAGTCCATGTTTAATTAAACAGAAATGTCAATAAGTCATGTTTTATTTATATTTTCTACACATGCATGATCTTTTCAACCACATATAGTTGAAAAGATATATGCAAATAAACATGTCCGATTATATATGAAACATGTAGTGACAAGTTGTTGCTTGCTGTCATATTCAAATCGTTTCTCATATTTAATAAATATATAAATGATTGCGTTTAAAATACATTTTACTATTCGGCAGGTGTTAATGTTAGATTACACGGATGCTTCATTCAATATGCATTAAATATAAACAAGATTAAAACCGATAGTCGACGAGCAAGCAGATTGCACTATGGAAAGTGATCAATGTAATACATCATTTTACACTCAAAAACGTTGATCGATAAAATTAATGGAGTGGATATATAACGTTCAGTTTTTCTGTTTACTTTTCTACCATATTTTCAATTAATATTTGATTATATGAATAATATTGAATTGATCATCTATCTATGATCATATATATATATATATATATATATATATATATATATATATATAAATATAACATCCTATTGACTGATAATATTGTTAAGTGATCGTAGATAAGCCTTAGATAGTATAACTATGAATAACCAGTATTTATTCATTTTAATAATTACTCTTTTGAAAGTAATAGATCATATTCCTCTTTTAACATTTAGTAAACCTCATGCTGACTTATTGTTTAATAAATAAAAAAAATGTACACATAATCAGATACAATTCAAAAAAATAACATTATTTAAAGTATTTCTTATTTATTCTCAATTCAATTCACTCTAAACTCGTTACAATTTTTTTGTTTGCTATTTTAAAAGTTTTTTGACTTTTGTAATCATATAAATAATGGCTGATTTCATATTTACAGCAATTTTGTTCTCTTACAAAGATATATTTAAAACTCAACATATGTCATTATAATTTCATTAAAAAATCATGACAAATCTATAAGAAAATAAATTTATTATATTAAAAAAACTATATTTCATTTTTAAAAATGATTTATAGTTTTTGTAACAAAAATAATTTATTAATAAATGGAACTTCATGATATTGATATATTAATGCTAATAATTAACTTCCTGACATTGTGACATTAATATATATATATATATATATATATATATATATATATATATATATCCATCAGTTAATTACCCAAGATCATGACATAGACGTATTCATACAAGATTATTACTTGAAATTAAAGAGAAAATTAACATTAAAACACGCTACACTAGCAACGTTTAATGAAAAATTTACAAATGTCTATTTTGAAATCATGAAACGATCGAAATTGTTCCTTCTCTACTAGCCTAGAAAAAATTTAGATAATAAATAGTATTTTTAGATATTGCAAATCGTTATAGAGTAAGAATCAAAAAACATAGTGTTAAAAATAATACAACTATCTCACAGTGATACTTTGAAGATGAAGGAATCACAAACGTCTTTATCAAAACAATAAATATTGTATTTTATAATATTTGGATCTGAATTTTATTAGTTTTATTATGTGTGAAGAGAAAAAATTTATTTGTGAATGTAAATAATAAAGTAGACTAAAATTTCATCTCAATTTTATAAAAGTGACCGATATTATAAATAGAATTATAAAAAAATATTCTGTATTTTTATGAATGCAGGTATAAATAATATAAATATTATTTTATTCAAATAGTTGGAAAAATTATAATTTGCGTTTGGATATTTACAACTTATATATAATTATTTGCTCTTAACAATTATTTTAAAATAAATAACTATATTTAAATATTTTTTGTTCAAAACTGGATTAAATGTTTAATATGTGTTAATGAATTTAATTAATTTTAATGAAGCATCTCATTTATGAAGTATTTTAATTAATATATGTTTACCTACATCCATCCATACATATACATATACATATATATATATATATATATATATATATATATATATATATATATATATAGGTATGTGAAAGGCTTGTAGTGGTATAGAAATACTGTTTATATAAAGACCATTAAAGCAGATACGGTGAATAGATTTGAAAGTTCAGTCAGTTATGTGGTTTTGCGTTAAAAAAATATAAATGTGTGCTTATTTTCAGGTTGAGGTTCATTTGAAGCAAATTGTGATATTAATTAATCAGACTTGAATTATTTTAAACTTCTGTAATGACCCAATCCTATTATTTGATTTTATAAACTTATGAATCTAAATAAATGGTGTAAAGTTTGTAAAGTTAAAAACTTATAAAATAATAAATTAAACTCAATATTTTAATGGGACATAGTTTCAATAACATAATTTTTTTAAATTAATATATATATATATATATATATATATATATATATATATGAGTATATTTTGTACAAAAACAATCTTGTTGATAAATAAAAATCTTAAATTAATTGGTAGCTTAGAAATTGTAAAGTGTAAAGTATTAAAGTGGAACAGGAATCACTAAGATTTTAGTAAATACTGTAAAATACTGTAAAATTTCTATATTGTATAAGTTTCTTATATGTTTTTATTTAAAATTTATTATCTAATAACTTTACTGTTTTGACATTTGTGGAAACGTGTTTGTGTTGTAAAATTTTATATAACATTTTTTTTATTGTAAACTGATATATTAATTGTCTTCTTAATAATCTTGGTAACAAATAAATAATATTATATTATTATGAAATTTTAGTTAAATTTAATTTAAAAAACGACTTTTTCACTCAATCCACAAATGAAGAAAAAATTAATAGTAAAATATGTTAAATAACAAATTGTTGAATTAAGTATTGAAATCAATAATTAATTACTTAATATTCGTGATTGGAAAACAATTTTTAGATTATGAGATGAGTAAAAAAAATGATTTGTGGAAACAAATGTCTAGTAAATATTTTTCATGTAATTATTTTAATTAAGTTTGGATTATTTAATCTTGATTTAATAACTAACATTTGTTATCATTAATAACTAACATTTCAAAGTATTTTAATCTGAAAATAAGTAATTACATTTCACCTTACTACACTAGCCAAATAATAAAATAAACTAAATAATTTTTAAAATACTTCATGTTATTCTAACGTATAAAAAATTTTAAATATTACTTTTTTCGAAAAAGTACCTTCAAATTTTCAAATAAACGTGAGTAAAATAAACTATATAGTGTTTATTTCGAAAAAATAGATTATGTAGTCTGTATTTGTGTTTAAAAATTAAAAAAAATCTCATTAAGAACGAGCAACGAAGCGGCACAAACGCTGACATGTTAAATGGTAAACGAACACGTTTCGCTATCAACTGCGTCAGATGCTTTTTTTAAAGCCTGTCAAAACTCTCGCGTGACATATGGTTTATTTATTGATGTTATCAGATTAAATTTCATATATATTATTTTTTAAAACATTTTTGTTCTTCGTGTACATTCGCAAATTAGTTACTACAGGTGTGGTTTTTAAAGAGCGTTCAGTTGTACTTATTTTTTATGTATATATATATATATATATACATCAATATATATATATATATATATATATATATATATATATATATATATATATATTTGGTAATTAAACCACTTGAGATTTTTTCTCATTCTACTATAAAATAGTATTGGTGACTGGAAATGTTTTAAATAAATCTAAGGATTAAATATATTCGTTATTTTGATGGAAATGCCATCATACTCAAAGCTTTGTGATATAGAAAGTAAATATACATTTTAAATATAATATTTTATAATCAAATTTCCACTGGTTTTCCTTTTCAATCTTTTGTGATTAACTGCATATGCTACTATTGTGTATTCTTAGTTCTTAACCTGTAGCTATGTCGCCCTATTTTAAAAGTGTGTACCTACATTATGTCTCAAAAATTAAGGAATGACGAGTATACTCGTCAAACATAGATTATATGTAGCTGCTGTAAAATGGAATGAAACTGTAAGGAAATGGCATTTGATTTTTTTGAAGAATCAATAATTTGATTACTCAAGTTCATTTTCATAAATGAGTATACTCGTCATATACAGCTAACAGGTTAATTAGCTAATGCAACTTGCTTACTTAAACGTATAATAAAATGAAAACGTACACAAAAATATATAATGGTTATGATGTTCAGATAGATTCATTAGTTTAGAAATTACTTATAAATAAACTATCATTTTTTATTTCGTTTTATTTTTCTGTCTACCTCTTTTTCTTTTAGTCTGCTATCATCGATTTCTATTCATTTACCAGCTCAAATGTTTCTATTATTTTTAGATAGTTTTTGGTTGATATGCATTCAGTAAATTAAAATACTAATTAAGTAATAAAAATACTGAATTTCATACGAAATAAAGTAAAATAGCTTTACCGAAAAAACAAACAATCTAAATTAATCAGGAAAAGAGAAAAATATCAGTTCAAATTAATTTATGAAAAACATTTAAATAGTTCACGATCTGATAATAAAAGACTACTTATATTTTTTGGAGTCACTTAATTCTTCTTAATATAATTTCCTTGAATTTAATCACACTTTACCTAACGATACGCTGGTGTTCTTAATCCCAGAAATTAAATTTCTTCATTTCCTCATTTACTGCAATTTTTAGTTCAACACTTGAAGAAAATTACTTACAAACAAGCACTTTTTGGAGGCTTGGAAATATATGGAAGTCAAGTGAGATTAAATCAAGTGTATACTGCAGTAAAGATAGCAAATCGTAATCAATTTGATTTTTTTTTACTATAGAAAAGACACTTTTATAGACATGTGCATTCTTCTGATGAAAACTGATATTTTTTTCTTTAAAAAATCGTTATTTATTACGAATTTTTTGATTCAATTGGCCCAAAAAGTTAGTATACTACTCTCCAGTTATCATTATACTCTCTAAAGAAAACCAACATCAAATACATCTTAGCATTCCAGAAAATGGAAGCCATAGTCTTTCCTGCAGACAAAATTGACTTTCTTTTTATTGTTAAAATAATGAAATCATCATAGTTACGAAGCTAAGTTTTTATTTTTGTTAACAATAATGTACTAAAATAAAGAAAAATGCATGTTAAGAACTATACGTTCTCGTGTTACAATTCAAAATTATATTCAAAATTGTAGGAGAGCAAACTAACTGGACGAAATATTTAAAATGAAGGCTAATACATCTATAAGAACTTATATGCCTAACAAAACCATTTCAGGAAGAAGTGGTAAATATGATCTTTAACTATACTACTCTCGATATATTCTCAAATTATACGAATAATGTATTTCATATATATATATATATATATATATATATTCATAATCGAAATATAATTTAGAAGGGCATCACACAATTTAGCAATAATATCCCAGCGTTACTATTAATAGAAATGATTGCTTCATTATTGATTGGTTATATTATATCTATATATAGAATTAGCATTAAGTTAAAATTAAAACGATAACACATTTTTAAGACACTTGTGGAATACGATTTTAATTTCGAAAGAGCATTTAAAGCGATCTCATTATCATGTAATGAGCATCAATGATAATAATGGCGGACATAAAAACCTTTATCTTAAATTTACACATAACCGAATGGCTAATAAAGAATTTGAGTCAGGTATTTTACGATTTCGGGAGATCCACGGTTTATCTAATTCGTTAATCCGTTATCAGCTCACGCAAACTAATTTATAAATTAAATTAAATTCGTTAATTAAAACAGACATTCCATAATTAACAGAACAACAAGCAGGGCCGCCAACAGATAACGGCGCTAAACAGACAGCACACATGCACGCAGCTCTATACCCGACTGATTGTGAAAAATGCTATTCCATTTCCGGTCAGATAGAAACGACGATAAATCTGATTAAAATATGTTTTCGTTTTTTTTTACCACGTTTTGCATACTCTTTGCTATTTCTTTTTTTTGTCTATTTGTTCGGTTGTCATATTTATGTGTTTCTATTAAAGGGAGAAGATTCATGTTTAACATAGGCGTTTATATTTAAAATAAAATATATTCGATCGCTTTGTTTTACAAAGTTCCAAATAAAAAAAATATTTTAATAAATTGTATTTGTATATACACATGTAATCTAACATACAGTGGTGGCAAAAATGATTTTCTTATATATAAATTATATTTTTCAGATTAAATGAAACTGTTAGGTAATTTTAAAGATTTTTTTTCAAAAAATGTCGAATAATTTTTAGTACGTTTTTTTTATCTATCATAAATAGTTTATTAAAAAATGTTTAATATTAGTAGATATTAGTGTTCGTTATTTTTAGTTAATAGTTTCCTTTATAGCTATGTAATATATTTAGTTTCAATTCCTAATTTCTAGAGATGTCTTATGATACTCGTTTAATTAATTAAGGTAACCCCAGTAGAGCATGAAATTTCTCGAGTGGTTTAACAAGGATTATTTTCAGTCTCTGTTTAGGTATGATCATCATCAATTTCGATCTTAAGTCTTAACCGCCTAGTACTCTGTTTTAAAATGTATTTTCTGAATGATTGAAGTGTTTGGAATGTTTATATCAATATATATATATATATATATATATATATATATATATATATATATATATATATACGAATATGTATATATTTATATACTTGATGCTAAATCTATTTATGTTTATCGTTGTATTCACATTACATTAATTTCATGTCTTTAAACAAGATTTTCCTTTCATTAAAATTACATTTTTTTCGTTTAACACTCTTTAAGATTTATAGATTTCTTGATTGCAATTTTTTGAGTAAAATTATTTTTTCAAATTTTGAATTTACAAAATAGTTTGTGTTTCATAATATTATAACAGAAACCTGATAGTTTTACTATTAATTCCTTGAGTAAATATATGTACCGTATTTATTTATTAATTGTAACAATATTAATATAAACTAACCGAATAATTGTTCCTTTATCAGAAATGATTATTAATAATCAGTCTTGCATTTCGATTTCTTATATTATTATCTATTAATAACATGGAAAAATAATCAGAAATAAGATCTGTTAGATACTTGGTGAAGAACAAAATAGCTAGATGTTGGAATTAGAGTTATATAAGATTGATTTGGTTCTAAAAATTAATTTTTTTTATATCTTAGCACTATGAACTAATGGTATCGACATCGAAATGCAGATTAAATCTAAAACGATTTATAATCAATTAAAAACAATTTTTATTGTTACTTATAAGCGGTTCGATGACAATTACATTATTCTCAGAATGTTAAAGTATAAAATATTTTAATACTTTAAAATCAAATCTCTCTTATATAACATAGTATCTAGTTTTAACAAATCTATAACAGTCATTCCTTTTATTATTATTCGATCAGTGCCAAAAACTATATTGTTTTTAATATTTAACTTCAAATATATTAATCTTAAAAAGAAAATTTCGGTTTGTAAAAATATAAAAGCATCTTGTATTTTTTCTAAACACAACTGTAGGTAGATGACGGTTTAATTTCTAATTACATTTTTTTATAAAGATGATAAATTTAACTCTAAAATGTAATTTTTTCTACTATACAAAGAAGAAAAATGAATCTATGTACAAAAACGTTTCATATTTTTATTATGAATACAAATATAAATAATGTACAAGTATATTTAGTTGCACATAAATTACATGGAAAAAATATTTATAAACCAGTACTGTTTAAAAGTGTAATCGTTATGATATCTAAAATGTTAAAGCGGAATAGATACGAGTAGATTTACAAATGATACAGTAGAAGATATATTTTGAGACTAAATAAATCATCTACTTAAACGTGCAATTACACTAGAATAATTTTCAATTATTTTTTAAATTTATTCATTTATTTTAAAGTTAAGATTACCTTTGAATTCATAATAATTTTATATGATGGTACCAGATAATTTACTTTACACTTTATTTAATTTAGAATTATTTTTACAAGTGTATTGAAAATAACTGAATAAAATATAAAACAAATATTTATGTAATACTTGAAAATGAGAATAAAAATATAAAGTCGTAAAGATTAAAACGTTTTATATGTATATAACGTTGCCATTGTAATAAATTCAAATATGTAAGTGGCCAGTACTATTCAAATTTATTCAAAAAGTAAACCTTTTGTGTGTATATTATTATTTTATAATTAACTATTAACCTAATACATACATACTGCGTCAATATCAGTAGGGAAAACTGAGAGAAAATAATGAAATTTCCATTAAAAAACACATATATATATACACAAACAAACGCGTTAAAAAAACGAATCGACAAAAGAATTAAAAATAAACAAGCAGCTGCCCCTCAGTTAACAATAATGCATACGTTTATATATATATATAGAAAAAATAATAATAATTTCCACAAACATTGACGAAAATCCGAAAATCCCAAAAACAACAACAGTGTCCACGCCAAACAGTATGATGTGTGTCATTCGACAAAACTGATGGAAAAAAATTACATTCGCACACGTCCATAAACAAAGATTCAAATTCATGATGATAATGAGTATGTTCAAACATATCGGTAGTAAGCGCTCCACCACCCAGCGCCCATTCCATTAATTCGTTCCTCCCGCCGTCGATCCATTATCAGACTTTCAATTTTGTCGCTGATTATAAAACATCAATAATGAAATTTAAAAAAAAGTATACATGAAAATGTAATTACAAAACGGGGCATGGTGTTCCGTGGAAAAAAATTAGTCCAATTAATTTTCTTTAAATATTATTTTGTTTACTTAACGCTGATTTTGTGTACTTTATGCATTTTAATAATATATTTAATTAACTTTCATTATTGATCGTAAAATAAATCTTTCAATACGCTTTTTGTACGGAATATTCAATAAATGAATAAAGTGAGTGATATATACTGAAATAATACAAATATATATATATATATATATATATATATATATATATATATATATATCCATGAATAGTTGCACTATTTAATAACTTTATAAAACTATTTTACTATTTTATTAACAAACTGTTAGGTATAGAAATTAGAAATTAAAACATGGTAGATTAAACGCTGAGTTACTACTTATTCAAAATTTCATAAATATTTGATAGTAATAATAAAGTTTTAAAATAAAAATAGTGATATATTAATTTAGTTAGAATGTTTTTTTGCACTCTAATTAAATTAATATCTTAATCTTATAATTTAAAATGGTTTTATTTAATAATATTTCATGTAATATTGTTTTTTTATTAATTTTGGCTAAAAATTCAAATTAATTTCAATCTTAAGCTACTTTGGTTACTAAAAAAAAATTATTTGAGATTTTTAACATTTAACTGAAGGCGTTATCTCAATGAGAACCACGCACAATTCGAGAACTTGCACTAAATTTCCAACAGTTCTGGACTACTTAAATCACTTCAATTAAAAAATGTATATGAATTTGAAAGTCATAAACCGCAATTACTTTTCTACTAATGTAATATAATTTTATTCGTATATTTCTATCTCTTCTCTCATTTATATTTGTAATATGTGAACGGATTATGACTATGAGATAACAGTTCTGGACCACTGAAAACAGCTATGAAAATCAAAAAGAGAATAATGAATATGAATATAAAGGTCAAAAACTGTAATTATATTTCTATCAACTTAATACAATCCATATCTTATAATTCTGAGGATTTTTTGATGATTGGCATTTATTACGAATAAGCAACAACTAACAATGATCATTATTATATATTAAACATTTCTAATCAGAAAAGAATTTTGATGTGGAGTAAGAAATAATTTATTTATGAAAGACAATTTACTAGTTGTTGTGTTTGTATTCGTATGTTAAAGTGAAATTATAGACCTGTATTTCACAAATTAAATTTAACCCGTTAGGGCATGCATATTCTCGAAGATTTGTTGTATACGTTATGGAGTTGGGAATTAATTTATAATTTTATATAGAACAGAAAGGTATTAGTCTATTCTGAACTTATTTGTATTTTAAATCAAAATATGTGTTTAAACAAATACAAATCAGAAAACGGAATCATATGTTAGATTTATTGACATATTTTGAATTTAAAACATCACCGTTTGCAATATTAGGCAAAAATTACTGATTTAAATGAATATGATATGAAATCATTGTTCTTTGAAGGTAATAAACAAAAAAGGATTTCAGTTTTTATAAATTGGGTAAAAAGTGAGACATTTTCTTAATACCTATGAAAAAAAGAAGATTGAGATACGATTGAATAAAAAATTCAACATATGCATTCTTTATTCAATCACTGACAAATCAATTATTCCTAGTTAATGATACAATATTTCTAAAGAAAGAAATTAAAAAGAATCTCAAAGTATGTTTTAATAAAGTAAGATTAGTATGAAAAAAATCATTAAATAAATAAATTAATAAAAAAAATTTGTTGAAATGACAATTAAATAATGTTATAGAATTCGTTTGAAATTTTTATTAAAATATTAAAATTATATATATATATATATGAAGATTAAAATTAGTTCCTCGTTTAAGAATGAAAAAAGAGCGCTCATTAAGTTTATTAAAGAAAATTAATAAAATTTATGTCTAAATTGATTTATATGGAAAACAGTTACGCTTAACTAACAGGAAAAGTCTACTCAATTTTATTACATTTCAGTCGAGATAAAAACAAATAACCGATCCACGAGTCGAATAGTGCGAGTGAGAGAGATGAGCGCGTCGTAACGAACCCGACGCACTTACGTCGCGTCCCGTCCCATAATATCCCGAAACCTGTCGGCCGGGCGTCGTGCGCGTCTTGTGCGAGTTGATCAGAGGTGGCTATGCTTCATTTACACTGTGATTGATGACTGACTAATTTCTCTAGAGCACACCACCGATTGGGATTTGCGGCGTATACACACCTCGAGGGATACATATTCCACACGTTATATTTATGTTTATAGTAGCAGGACGTCGACAACGATCGGAGTGCGGGAGGAACGACGCTCTAGCGTCGTTTCGTTGCGTTTGTCGCACCCTGCGACTTTTACAGGAGACGGAACGAGCGCGACGTACCGATAATGCGATAATGAATTGTTCCGTTACGTAATGATCGGCGGCGCTGAGTGATTTGTTCAAAGATTTAAACGTTATATAACGTAACGGGAGTTTCCTAATTAGGTGATTCGGAAATACATACACGTTTTCGGCTAATAAAAAGTTGCGGTTTCAACGTAATTTGTTTTCTGAACTGAAAATGAATATATTATACTTTTATTCCATTTATTTATATATATATATATATACACACATATATATATATATATATACACATATATATATATATATATATACATACATATATATATATATATATACATACACACGCATATATACATACATATATATATATATATATGCATTAAAAAACTCTTAGTTTAATCTAAATCTATTTTGAAATTGCTGGATTTGTTACCACTTTATATACTGGCATCTAATTAGTGAAAGTGCACATCGATGTTTCAAAAAATAAGTCAAGTTAAAAAGACAATTTTGAGAACAAAGACAAGTTGATAAGATTAGAAAGACATTAAAAAAATAACAAGGAACGTTGATGAAATTTCTTTTGAAAGAAGTAATAAATCGAAATGAAATCAAATAAAAAATATATTATTTTTATGACAACACTTCTTTATTGTATACAATTACCAAACACTGGCTGAATTTATTTCACTGGAGAAAAGGGAGAGAAAATGACTCATGTCAAACTGCGGCAATTACTCAAGAAAATGTTGAATAAATAATAGGGTTTATAATAGTGATCGTCAGTTAGAGACAAACGAAGTTATTAAAAATATATAATTTATAAATTCAAGTATTTTGCGCATCCTTCATAAACATTTAGGAATGTAAAAGATTAGTACATATTGGATAACTTGAATTTTAAACGCAGTTCAGGAAGGTTGATGTGTGAAATGTTGTAAAGAATTTTAGGGAGCTTGACATTACCGATAATAAAGATACAATCCAAAACTGTGATTCTCTAATATGATCTTATATGATTTCTTGAAGTGGCATATAAAATGTATTAGTAAATTTGTTCCAAAAAAACGAATATGTTGGAAAGAAGCAAAGGATGATGATATTTTTTTACAACTACAAAGGGATAATTTTAAGAAATTTAAGTGAATGTGTCTTGGCTCTAAATGCAGCATTTTATATTAATCTTCTACTTTAATTGTGGCGAGATATTACGAAAAAAAACATAGAATGAAAAATTAATGTGGTTAATTATTTAATAAGAAAGATAACCTAATAATACTCGTATATGAGTTTGTATTATATCATGATGTCATTTAGCTACTAAAAAAGATTTGATTTTTTTTACCTAAATAACTTTATATTTAAAACATTTGTGCTTATTAAAATATTTATTCCAACATACTTTTTATTTCCAAATACGAGATATGAAATAAATCAGACACTATAATATTTCTATAAACTTCAAATTTTCAACAATTAAATTCATATAGAATTAAAGTCAAAAAAAATATCAATTTTGTTTACCGTCATGGAGAGTGAAAAAATGAACAGGTCAAATAAACAATCAATGTTACTCAGATAATAACTCTTTTTTATTTATTATCAGAGTAATTTTTATATAAATATTAGAAGTCAATCCTGACAGTTTCTTTATTGTTAAGATATTGAATTTTATCTTCTCAAAATTGTCATATTAATAATTTTACCATTAATAATTTATAGGTTTATTTATTAATCGAATTCATTTATTTATTAACTTTAAATAATGTACTATGTTCTGTTTAAACTCATTTGATATAAAATAGTATATTTCTTGAAATATGTTGTTGATATACACATTATATTATAATAAAAATCAGAAAAAAAATAACAACTAGTATTAGTTACCTGAATAAAAAGATAATATCAAGGGAAATAAACTTTATTTAATGAATTAAACCTACTGTTTATATAAGGAAAACGTGCCATCTAATTTACACCAAAAATTAACTAGTATAAATGTATCCAGTAATAAACTATCTACAAATATTGTTAGGAAATTGAGTTTACTTTATACAAAGATTTATCAAAGTTTTCGAAGTAAACATTGTACTTGAAATTATATATATATATATATATATATATATATATATAACGTGCATCAATATTTTTACTTACGTAATTAGAAACGAAAATTGTCAAATAAATAACTTCACAAGTTCTGTGCGAACCGTGAGCATCAGCCGCACAATATTCCCTCGTCTACTTGATCACATTCCAATTGGCGTGTGAAAGTCGACTAACGGCGTTATAACGAACGACCTAATACAGTTAACGGCGTTAACAAATAATACAGCTAGACGTGGGAACAAATAACCACCGATCTTTACTCATACTTGCGCCCATGTCGCCGCCGCCGTCGCTCACGACCCAACCGTCAAAGATGCCACCCTATTGTGAACTAGTCAGAAAGTTTTGTAACAAGATTTCCAATGCTTAAGGGATAGAATTTGCACAGTATGTGTGTAGGTGTGTAAAAGATTTATAGGGTGATCGAGATTTTTCGTTCGGTCGCGTAATTGATTAACACAATTACAGTCAGACGTTGTTTATTTTTTATATGTATTGGTTTGGGTGACGTTGTATTAAGTTTTGTATTATTGGTTGTTTTTGTAATAAGGATCAATTGTCTGTTTAACACTTGAAGTAAAATACATTAATGACTAATTTGTTTTTCAATAATGTTCGTTTGAAAAAAGGTAAACGTATTATTTTGACACTTTTTGACAAACTGTCCTCTATTTAAACAAATAACTATTCATATTATAAGAAATAGTTTTACTTGTATATTTTTAAATAATATTGTAATTTTTTTTCGCTGTTCTAAGTGATTTGTAAGATAGATTATGACAGCAAATAGATCAGCACAGGAGAAGATGAAGATATTGTGTTCAAGATCTGGGAATAATAAAAGTCTAAACTATCTTAAAAGAACATATAATTTTAACATCCGCCATATGTGTGTACAGAATTTTATATAATAAAAAAGAACAGCTATACAGGAAAACAACACAATAACCTTTTTTTAATTACATTTCTAACTAAAAACTTATAAAATGAGAAGAGTAATCAATACAAATTAGAGTGAGTAAAGAATGAGAGTCGAAAAAGTGAGATCGGAAATTAGAAAAAATAAAAACTATTATTTTATATCGAATCTCTTCATATGAGTTTATCTGCCTTAACAAAATTTAGAAACTATTAAATTGTATTATATATTGTATCAGAAATTATTCAGAATAATTACAGAAAGAGCTGTGATCAATATTAATATAAAATTATGTTTCTATTATAAGTTTTAATTCAAAATTACTAATTACGATCGTTAATTTCCACCATTACAATAAATATTACTATTTATTAAGAAAAGAAAACCCTCCAGATGACTTTATTAATAATTTATCTTAAACAAATGATTTGATGTTATTTTAACTAACTAAATACATTTTTAGTTTAAAGAACTTTACATACTTCGAAAGAATAATGTATTGTTTTAAGTGAATATGTCTAAAAATGTTTTTCAATACTTATCATGTACTCTCACACACACATACACACACACACACATATATATATATATATATATATATATATATACCTAATGTAAAGAAACAACTGTTTAATATACATCTGTTCAATAATTTTTCTTTTATAAATTAGAATTTATAAAAAAAAATTCGTAAAATAGTATTTTGAAGAATTGTTATGGTTTTGAAAAAAGCATTGTTTAATATATATATATATATATATATATATATAAATAAATAAATATGTACATATATATATATATATATATATATATATATATATATTCGTATATATAATAAAATTGAAATAAATCTTAGATTTATTAAAAATGTTAAAAATAAATCATGAAATCTAACAAATGTATTTTTTTGCAATATATTTCTATCAGATACTGCAATATTTTATACTGAAAAAATAATTATCTTGGGAGTTATATCTGTGATAAAAAATATTAATAAAAATCTGTCTATATTTTTATGAAGCGTATAAACAATAATTAAGATTAATTTGTTTAAATAATAATAATAAAATTGCATACCGAATATATATATATATATATATATATATATATATATATATATATATTTAATATAAAAAAAAAACTAAAAGTACTTCGTATTATGTTAAAACATAAATTTCAAGTGACCGTCCGACAAGCATGCTTTAACCGAGTGGTTAAAAATACCAACAACATCTGGAATATTAATTCAATAACAATAGCGTCTCATCGAGATAACGCCCGAACTGTTCCTCTCTGAATATCAACAAACACATAAGAGTTTCCAGACAAACCCACATACATACATACACACATAGATGAACACAATAAGAAAAGAGCATTTTCTTTTAGTGGTCGGGGTATATAAAGAGCTTAACCACAACAAAAGCTGCACATAGCGCAAAAAGCTCTTCTCTTATGCAGATGTTTATAGTTTGGATCAAGTAGGCCCTCGCGATCTTACCGTAGACAAAGATGAGAAATGTAAATGAACTGTACATAGTATGTAAGTGGTTCTCTGTCGATCGAGTGTCGTTGGTTCGATTCACTTTATAAACAGGATTACGTTACGAGGTGGCTGCGAGAAACTGCCTTTTGACTTACTGTAAGAAGACTATCTTGTGTATAAAAGCTAGCCTGCTTGTGGGATGCTAGAGTTTTTTTCTCTCATCACTATTGTAGCCGTCGTGTCTCCGACTCTTCGTAAATGAGCATATATATATATATATATATATATATATATATATATAAATAATATATATATATATATATATATATATATATATATATATATAATAACTGTGTACACCAAAGAATTATCGAAATTCTTTTTTAATTGAATTTTAGTTTTATCAATATTACATTTAAGTTACCAGATTTAATTATTAATGAATTGAATTAATTATTAGTCATTCTATTTTATGAGAAAGAACATTTTTGAAAAAAACTATAAAAATCCTATAAAATAATTTAGTTTTTGATATAAATTATAAAATAATGTATACATTTGTTTCATTTCATTATATAAAAGTTATTTTGGTAAATGTAAGGTGCAATTATAATTTAATAATATATATGAAATATTTTAATATTTTCTAATTACTGATTATTTTTTCATCACTTCTATTTTATTCTGTGAAAAGTAATACTTGTTTCATTTTAGAAAAGATAGTTTCTTTTTAAATTGATTTTAATTACTTGATTATTTTGAATCGCTATTTGTAAGTTTATTTTTTTAAAAAAAACATGTTTGTTGCGAAATTAATAAATGTGTTTTATAAAAAAATAAGAACATTTGAAAAATACCGGAAAAATATATATTTTTGAAAATCAGATAAAAGATTAAATTCAGTGAAAAATTCATTATTGCTTGATGATAAAAGCGTTTGTTAAATGATGAGAGAAAGTAGTTTAACCCAAAAACTAATACTGTTAAATTCAACTTATTCAATTGAGAAAGATATATATATATATATATATATATATATATATATTTGTGTAAGTGTAGTAATCTCATCTCATTCTTCTTTTATTAAAGAGCTTATACTCATCACCACCCTACTGTAAATAACATATCGCTCGTCGTATAACAGAATCCTACCTAAAACTCATCCACCGTTAAAACTTTGTCCCATTTTTCACACACACAAAACACAGTCATGAAATATACCCATCTTGAGTCTGTTCCCCGTAGGTCGAGATATCGTATCCTGTTAAAGTATAAATGTCGTGGTTAATGACACACCATGCCAAAAAGTCTGCTAACTCTCGGGAACTACCCCTTACCGAACAATAAATACACACGAATATCTGGGTCGTGTTGAAGAGAGACACGATCTGTCAAAGAGAACATCTGCTCGTAGCGTTATCCCATTTTACACGAATTCGATATATGTTTGACAATTTTCTGTAGATAACGTAAGGCTTATCATAAATAAAGATGAATATTAATACGTGTATTAAATTTGTTGTATCATTCTCTCTGTCTAGCAATTGTACTAGATGAGATGTGTATCTATTCTTATACGAATAACTGGAAGACAAGTTATAAATGATGCTCATTTATATGTTGGTTAAAGTTAATTTTCTTCTACAATATATTATCCGCAGTGAAGAATTTTTGTGATTTGGTCATGTACTTTATATGTATATATATATATATATATATATATATGTACAATATAAGAATTATCATTTTATGTGATAATGATAATACATTTTTTTATGATTCGCTTGTACACTTTTACTCTAGTGTCATTAATCATTGTCTTCTTAGATTGATTTATTATAGTAGAAATTCGGTCTACCGAAGTTCTGTTTCCTTAATTAATTATTGTACATAAATGAAATTAAATGACAAATAATTATAATAAAATGTAATATCGATAATTTATAAGACAATAAAGAAATCCGTTAAGGTTGTCTTTCCGATTTTAGGACGGCACGAACGTGTGTTTAATTGTTTTTTATTCAATCATAATAAATTACCTGCTATTGTTTTATATGTTTGGAAGTTTGTTATAAAATATAACATCGATTATGAAATGAACTATAAACTATTTCTATCAATAATCAGTCTGGGCAAAATCAGGATATTATTTTTCAATCGATAATTTTAATACATTAAATTAATTACTTGTGCTTTATTTAAACTTGATCTAAATTAAAGTTTGAAAGTTTTATTTTATATAAAATAATTTTTCTATACAGTTCAGTTTTATGAACTTAAATACTGATTGTATAGGAATATTTTTCGAAATTACTTTGTAAAATAAAATTTTTCAGCACATTCTGTATTTCTCATTACTTAAATTTGAATTCGAAAAATTAAAATAATAAAGCATTTATAATATCTGACTTAAATATGATTTACATAATTAAATTAAAAAGCATACTTAAGTAAAAATTTGAAAACTGAAAATATATTAGAAAAACAAGAATCTTTAAAATTTAATGCCGTTGCATATTTAATAATATTCAAAGTTTGTAAAAATATTAACATGAATACAAAATCATTCTGTTTTGTATTCATTCAATTATTTTATATTGAAATAAATTATCAATTATACGTTCGTATTATTAAAAATGTGATTTATTCATGAATTCAAACAATGAAAAAATTTCCAATAATTTTTCACATAAATCGCTGTATATATATATATATATATATATATATATATATATGTACATATATATATATATATATATATATATATATATATATATACATACACACTAAAAGTAATTGTTCATGGCTGTGTCAATCATGCAAAATGCAGATAAATCAATCATATGATATTACGAAACATACATTAAATTGGAAAATATATTCGCAATATATTTACTATTTTTTGAAAGGTGTCTAAACTAATTGTATTTCGCATATTTTTTACCTTTATATAATCGTCTAATTTACTGTCATTAGTTTTTAAATTGTTACATTTATGACCGAATAAAATAAAATTTACTAAATAATTCTAGTTTATTGCAAATGAGAATTCTTTTTTAATTGTTTTACTCCTATTTTGTTTGTTAAAATTAAAGCCTCGACAAAGACTAGGATCATTATTTAAAACACTTGAAGAATTCCGAGGTACATTGTTATCTGAAATTGTAACTGTCTTTCTTTAAAAAATGAAATAAAAGAGTTTACAATCAAATCTACAGTTAAGGCTTTAATATTTAAAATTCTATTATAGTTTGATTAATCGATTATTTAATATATCTTCATAAGTATTTTTCAAAAATATGAATTCTTAGTTATTTATTTTAAAGAAGATGCACAGAATAAAACATTTAATATACACGTATAAAAATTATTCTAAGTATTTGTTTAGATTTAAAATGTAAATAATATTATTACATTTTAATTAAATTCTTCAATTTGTTTTTTTTTTTTTGATAAAGAACGTAAGAATAATTTGTGAAAAAAAAATTTTTAATAAAAAAATTCAACTAACGTGACACTTTCTATTGTTTCAGTTCCACCGAGTAATTTGTTCATTTACGACCGTTCAGGAAGGGATATTGTAGATACTGTTGGACCTCTCGAAGAAGGAACCGATTTAGTTCTTACATGTGAAGTACGAGGAGGTAAGATAATATTATTTTAAAACTAAAACGTTTATGTATTAGTATCGTGGTTATTATTGTATTTAGTTTTGTTTGATGTTAATATTGGAAATCCGTTTATAGAAAATAATATTTAGTTATTAAATTTTCTCAAATTTATCAAATATTCCATATAGTTAATACATACGTATACATTAATTTATATATATATATATATATACATACACACACACATATATATATATATATATATATATAAAAAAATTTCAATTTTATCTTATATTATTAAATTATGCATTAATTAACTAAACGAAAATTAAAACTGTGATAATAGAGGGAAAGTTTTCATAATATATTCTATGATAATTAAATTAACTATATGAAGTTTATTTTTGCTAGAAAATAAATGTAAAATAAATTAAATTACAAATTTGGGTCTCTTGATAAAAAAAATGATAGAATGGTATATTAGTTTGCGTTGATGTTATTGATAAAAGTAAAGTATGCATTTGTTATAAATATTGATAAAAAAATGTAGTGAGAATAAAAAGAAATTATTTAAATCTTTATAAAAGTTAATAAACGTATAGCAACTTAACTTTCAATGAATTTTTATACACTATGTAAACAAACTAAGCTACGTGAAAAGATTTTCTTTAAAGAACACAATAGTTTTTTTTCGAAGATTAACACTACTGAGAGTATAAATTGTATTTAATTATTTTTAACGGAATATAAGACTGCATATAAATGAAGCAATGAGTAGAGAGTAGAATAAAAAGGATTACAAAGTGATGAAAAGAAACCAAGATAAATAATGAAACAATGTTATACTAAAATAAAATCTTAATAAAAAATAGAATAAATAGTTATATACAAATATTAAAAATGTACAAACAGAGTTCAGCAACATAGAACTCAAATTACAGAATAGGTTAATTACACAACGCAAAACATAGTTCGTATAAAAAGACAGACTCAAAGACTGTTTTTATTATATCTAGGTAAATTTGTCTGTGCAAGTTTTGTGATTCGAAAAGATAAAATGAAATTTCCGACTGTAAAAACATTCATTGTGCAGTAATATTCAATATCTTCTGTGTAAAGTAATTAAACGGAAAACTTATAAGTTTTATCATTCGGCTTTTCCAAACGGATTGTAATCAATAATACATATATATATATATATATATATATATATATATATATATATATATATATAAACATATATATATATATATATATATATATATATATATATACAGAGAGAGAGAGAGACTTGTGTGTGTGTGTTTAATCTTCTACTGAAGTTATATTTAAACAAATTTCATTATTATATAGACATTCTGGTTTTAATGAATTTAACTTTAAAGAAGACAATTACTTCAAATTCTGAATTAATGTTACCACTTAAATAAAATGTCTTTGAAAATACGAAAATTAAATTTTCATTATACACGCATAAATATACAGTATATATGTATATATATATATATATATATACATAAATATATATATATATATATATATATATGTCTGTGTAAATGAATAATCTTTAAAGTTTTATACGTCATAAAAAAGAAGTATAATATAGACCAATGAAAATATATTATTACTTATCGATTTCAAGTTAAACATTAAAAAAAAGCGGAGTTTTGAGAATTATTCATATATGATAACATATAAATAAGAAAGTAACTTAAATATTTCAAACAAATCAATTAAATTATATAAATAATTATTACTATTAGAAAATACCAAAATATAAGAAATATAAGCATACTGCAAATATTGAGTAAAATAAAATTCTGATTATTTTTTTTAAAGAAATGGTAATTACAAAAATATATATTGGTTAATTTTAAAAACAATTGAATCAAAACAACCATTTCAAATAAATGATTTTAAGAAAAGACAACGATAAACTAATTTACTATGTTTTATTAACAACATGAAGTGAAGATTAACTAAAGATGAATTTATTTTCTGAATTAATTTTCGTTCATTAACGTAAGAAATTAGAAAGAATTAAAATTACTCACCGATACGAATCATTTTTTTAAAAAATAGTACTGTTCAAAATATAATGAGTTCTGCAAGAATTATAGGTGTGGAGTTCAAACCGCATTTTATTCTGTAAATAAAACAATGAAATAATATTAGTAAGTAATTCAATTGCACAAAAGGTAAGAATGTTACGCTATTTTAAAATTAATTACTTTGTTTTCAAACTATTGTATTTTTCAATATATTCAAAAAAACATTTAATTCACTTTGTAAAAATGATGGATTTTAATAAATACTATAGTTGTTGTAAATGTAAAATTCCTTTTGTAGTGTTAGCATCTAAATGCTAACATAAAACATTAGGATTTTTTCTATTTTTATATAATTAAAATTTGTAAATAAATTAAATAATTTACGGAAAAATTTAAATACAAAATGTAAAAATAGTAAATAAAAATTTGAAAATTTCAAATAAATAACTTTATAATTATAAATAATGTTCTTTTTAAATAAAATAAATGATTAAAAAAAGTTCATTATCAAATTTCGCTAGAAATATTAATTATTCTTAGATTAAATAATTACTGTATCCTCTAACACAACAATTATAATTTAAATAGTTTATTGAACTAATTGAACTGTTACTGATTTTAGTTAAATTCTTTAAAATTCAGAATTATTAGTCCTACTTTTTACTCATTTTAGTAATATATATATATATATATATATATATATATATATATATATATATATATATGTCTGTGTATATCATATATATATATATATATATATATATATACATACATACATACATACATACATATATATATATATATATATATGAATAAGTAATAATTTACTATTTGAAGTTCTATTTTTTAACTAAATATTTAAAGTATATGTAAATTGTGTTAATTATATAGTTCAATAAATAATAACATTTTTTATCTTGTGGTTCAAGTCTATACATTTCATAAAATTACAAAGAAATATATGAAAAAAATGAATAGCTGATCATTAAATATTAAACCATAATAGAGCGATTGTATACTTCTAGTTTTAGATGTATCATTTTCAGATAAAATTTAATTATCAATTATGTTAAATGTATCCTTAGTTTGTATTTGTGCCGAATTAAATTTTTGATAAGAGAATATAATAAGAAACCAAAGTGAACCAAAAGGATGAAGATCACAAACAGACTAAACATATTAATTATGTATCTAATAAGACTAGTATACACTATAAAAACACATACGACTTTGAAGTGAATGATTTAAAATCTCAATATAATTTTCAATCATTTACTTTGTTACTTTTATTCTAGAGCTAGAATTATATCTTTTATATATTTGATGCATATTTTTATAGCATATGATTCTGAATATAAATTTTAAAAAGGTATACAATATTTAAATGAATACTAGTTAAATAATGAAACGTACGTTATATATATATATATATGTAAATTAAAATTTGATATGAAATATATGATATATTTCAATAACATTTTGATGTCTAAATAAATCAATTCGACAAGAACTGTTCACGAAAACGTTGAAGTAAGGAACGAGACACAGAGAAAGAAGCAAAAACCGTCGAAGACGTCAAAAGTCATCGACGTACAAATCGAACATAATACACTAAACAGCAGCAGCAGCATCATACAAGAGATATGCATAAGATGCGGTCTAAACACATACGTTCACCGTTGAGAATTCGATATATACAGACGTGTATTTCCTTTTTATTCCCGAAATTATTTCCATTTCAGGTCGTCGCATGCATGTCCCCCACGTGTACAATTTTTCCACTGCGTAAACTGATTCCTGACGCAGTTGGAGGTTTCCCTTCGGGAAATTTAAGATGATAAGTACATAACCTTTATGTTGGAAACGGTGGCACGGTTTTCGAAGAGAACGGGTTCGGGAGGGATCACGTTTTTTTACATCCGCTCTTTGCCTACAAACATACATACACACGTACAAAAGATATTCACTTCTTCGCGTTCTGAAACGTTTCCTTCTAATGTTACGTCATCTTTCTTTAACGTCTTAAGAAGTGGATGCTTCAGATATACAAACATTTTGCGAGTGTTGGTGCTGTATTACATTTAGAGTACCAATCACTGAATTTATTAAAAATATATAACCGAAAGGAGAATTTTGATTACTTTTATTAACAGACATGTTTTTACATTTATATGACTTTTTACATATATACTTATATACACACATATATGTGTACATATATATAAATATATATATATATATATATACATATATATATACATATATATATATATAAAAAATACAAATATATATATATATATATATATATATATATATATATATATATATATATATTTACATATATATATACATATATATATATATATACATATATATATATATATATATATACATATATATACATATACATATATATATACACATCTGAATATATTTATTTCCATGTACTAATTTCAATCTCTGTGGGGTGTGTGTGCTAGATATTCGAAATACAATATGTAATATAAATGATGTCATTGCTATAATATAAATGTTACTAATATTGTTTTATAGTTGATGATTTAAAATGAAAGGATTTTTTAATTTGTAAACATTTGTAAATTTTGTAGTCTCGGTCATGTTTGTAAATATACTAGTTGATGTCAATAAAATACAGTGAACGTGGATTCCATAAGCAAATAAACATTAAAAGAAAATCATTTTTTAAAAATTGAAAATATAACTCAAAATAGCAATTTAGTTTTCATTTATATTTTCTTAGAAGTACAAAATTAAATTAATATATAAAACTATTTTATTTTACAGTCTAAATTTTATATATAAATGAATTTTTTGAAAATATGTTTGCTTAGAAATAATTTCTTTGTTGGTAAGCTATATTTTTTGAAAAAATAAACTTTCACTTTTAAATTGTTTTATACAATATTAATTTTTTTAAATAGATAATTTACGAGTTTTACATATATAAAAAATATGATAAAATTCCACTTTTTTATAAGGTTTTATAAAAATTTCTATTTTAGTATTATTTATAATTAAACATTAAAAACATTAACAACACAACAAATCAATATGACAATAAGTTCTTAATCGATTTCTACAAAAAAATATTGATTATTTTTAGTTAAACAATCACTGTACCTTCTGTTATAATAACTGTTCCAAACTTTATAATAGACTAATTAACATTTTATTAATTTTATTTAACTTTATTAAAAGCTGACAATCACACTATTTTTTAATTTCATCAATAGTATATATATATATATATATATATAGGTGATTCAATTTAGGGTTCTACATGGAAATATTAAAAGCGCAGGGGTTAAGAAAAGTGATGTTATTTTTTATTTAGTATTTTAATTCCATTCAATATTAAAATAAAATTCAAATAAAATACTAAATGAGGGATAAAATGTGTGGTTTTATTTTTTTCGTATTTTTTTAATACTTTCGTGTGGAAACCTAAGCTGAATCGGCTATATATATATATATATATATATATATATATATATATATATATATATATATATATATATATATATATATATATATATATATAAATAAAATTAATCATGTTTTCATTATTTTAAATTAAATGTAAAAACATTTTTAAAGAAGTACGTAATAAATGTAATTTATCAGCTTAAAATTTTATCAAAAATCAATACCAGCTCGATAATTCGTTCTCGCAGAAATGCTAAAACCCTTCAAAATAAATGGATTTGGGAACGAAGACATTAACGTAATGGACACCTCCGACACCCTGCTCATTCGGAATAGTAAGTAACTCCAGAGCTTGTGGACAGGTGAGGCAAAAGTATAATATGCATAACTTCGCATCTTAATGCCCAGACAAATGTGTTTTCGTCTACTCGCCAGCGTGCTGAAACGTTTTTCACGACGAAAAAGTGGCAAAGCACCTTGCATTTACGACGCGGCCCTCTCGGTCGTAGCCAGAGTCAGAGCTACATCGTCCTAACTGTACTTCCATATATATACCTATTTTTCTTCACCCGTTGCGGTCGAACTTCACATCTTATTCTTTCACATTTCCGCTTTTTTCCACTCGTCGTCGGGCCGCCTTTTATGTTATTTCTTCATTCTCTCATGGGGTTGTTTTAACCCACTAACGTCCGAACGACATATATATATATATATATATATATATATATGTGTGTGTGTATTTGTGTGTGTGTATTTGTATGTGTGTGTATTTGTATGTGTGTGTATTTGTGTGTGATTATATATATATATATCTGTGTGTGTATGAGTAGACCCCGACTTCATCGCCTCCGCTTATATTATTTTCCTAGTTGCTTTATTCGCAGCTTAATGGTTCCACCGACCGTTTTTCATAGCTGTCCTGGGGTACGAACTCAACAAACACTCTTATGGGGTCTGAGTGTTGACGTTAAAAGCGGCAGTTTAAAGTTTTAATTAGACATGATACTTTCTTTCTTTAAGATTTTGAATGCTGCGTCGTCGGTGTTTCGTTATACTCTCAAGTGCGGTTTGCACAGATTTATTTAGTTTCTTTAAGTATTTTTTTCTGTTTCTTCTTCTTTTTCCGTGACGTGTTTCATTCCCGGACGCAAGTACTATTTGTTACAATCGTAAAGATGGTACTTAATTTTTTTTTATACAAGGGAGTCGTTATAAGTTCGCTGATGTAAAAGAATAACGTTCGCCACCGTGAGGTCAGTCTTATATTGTTCGAATGAACCTGTGTATTGTTAACTCTTATGGAGAGTAATTGTTTCTTTTTATATCTTAATTACCTCGAAGTTAGTTGCTTTGCTGCTTTAATATATATATATATATATATATATATATACATATATATATATATATATGTATATATATATACATAGATATATAGATATAGATAGATAGATAGATTGATTGAGAAGTAGAAAAAGAAATACAAAACATATTTTCAAACCACTTATGAACATCTGCATTATATTTATGAAAATAATGCATTTTCTCAGAGTGATAAATTATTCCCAAATATATTTTCCAGCATTTGAGGTGTTCATTTCATGAACTGCATTGATAATACGATTTCGAAGTTCGGCTATATAACTAATTCTTCTACTAGTGTACACCTTAGACCTTATGAAACTACCGGAAAAAAATTTAATGGTGTTAAATCGGATGAATGTATTCCTTATTGTAGTGTTCCTCCACGACAAATTCAACAACCTGGGAAGCGTCTGTCACGATAATCACGTATACTTATTGCATAATGCCATGGTGATCCATCCAGTTGAAAAACTACTGTGTCAAGAATGCCATTTGTAAGAATTTGAGCTTCGAGGAATTGTTCAAGCATATCAAGATACACAGTTTCTGTAACCATAGCCTCTACCAAGAAGAAATATTCACTTTCGGTATGTCGCGTTTCTATTCAAGAAAATTACCTGGTTTCTCGACCCCCCAGCCCAAATACGACAGTTATGTCGATTAAACTTTCAGTACGTGTCGCTTTATAAATTACAAAAAATTCAAAATATCAATTAACTATTTTCAAATACATAAATTTGCACAAATAGTTCATATCTTTATACCAGCACATATTTTTTTAAAAAAATATCCACTGTCATTAAAATAGACAGTGATTTTAGAAACACCTATATTAGGTGCAAAAATTAATTCTATGCTCTTACATTGAATCAATTATAACTATGATTTAAATTAAAATATTTTCTCGTCAATTTAAGATTTTTAAGTGCTAACATTAAAAAACACTATAATATCTTCTTCCAGCAGTTGGCATAATCTCGTAAAACAGTCATGAATACGATGTCGTACGAAAACCAATATATATGGCTTTACATAGTTTTTGCAATCCAATTTAAAAAATGCTGCATATTTTCTATTGTATTATACACATTAATAAAGTATAAGAAAATAATACATAACAAATATACCTATTATAAAAGAAACTGTATCTAGTAATAAGGCAAAAGAAAAGTTTTTGTTGGTTAACTTTCTTTTATAGTACAGAAAGTGGAAATTATCATCCTTCCACGCAATATATTAACCTATGAGATACAATATAATGTTTAATTTCATATAAGGCAGATAATTGAAGCAAAAAATTACCTATTTTATTATCAAATAAATATGAACGTTTCAAATATAAATTTTGTATAAATTAATAACCAGTAATCATTCAATATTCGGAGTAGTTAACCTAATACTTACGACCAATATTCCCATATTAATACCAGAAAACGACATAGGATCCACTCACATATTAAAAAACAATACGTAATATTACTATATATATTATCTGACACACTTTGCATTATTTATTGCAAAATTCACGATTATTATTGAGTATTGTAAGACACACGAGTACACGAGTATTACTAATCAAACGCGGTAACTGGACATCGCGCCTTTTAGAATCACTCTCTTAGAAAAAGTAGTGACATCTAACAGTCCAAAGTTACACCAACTAATAAGTTAATTTTTAGATATCTTTATTTACAAAAACAACAAGTATTTTCAAAAATGTCCAACACCTTTTTGCGTTAATAGCATTAATTTCTTTTTAATATATATATATATATATATATATATATATATATATATATATATATAAGCAAAAACTAATAGTATGACTGAAAAAAAATACAAACAATAATTAGTTTGATAATTATATTAAGACAGTTTAATGGATTTTAATACTTTTCTTTCATTTATAAATAAAATATATTATTAATTATTATCGAAGGTGATATTCTACGACAATTAAATTACTCATCGATGAATAACTAAATTATTTATCGTAGTATCTTAATATTTATTATGTTGGGAGGAACATAATTACGGTAGGAAAATAATGACCTTCAAATTCATAACAAAAACTACAATTATTATCATATAGACCTAATAGTTTAAATTCAGATTCGACAGAGTTAGATTCAAAAATTATTTAGTTACGAAAAATAAATATTTAGAAGAGAAGATTGTAAAAATATTAGTGTAAAAAATATTTCAAGAATGTTACTATGATCTTTGGTTATGCCATTTATTATCAATTATTCGATTTATCATTATTAGATAAGTATATTTACAAAGCATGAAACCCTATAAAAGATAACAATTCAAATATATCAAAATTAAAATGATGTAAATTTATCTGATATTCGTGTTTGTAGTCAATTGTATATTTATCAAGAAATTGAAACTAATTAACTAATTATGTCAAAATATGTAAAAGTGAGATATATTTTTCAAATTATATTTATATTAATAATATTCAAATATATAAGGATATATACTGATCTATGTATATGTGCATGTATATATATATATATATATACTCGTATATATATGTTCTTGAAATGTTTCAACATAATATATAAGAGTTCCTATATACTTGTATGAGTGCGTAGTTGCGCATCCGTTTCCTGTTTTCAACTCTTTAAGCGTTCCCGGATAGATGGTAGCGCTGTGGGTGACTGTGGAAACGGTAACAGGAAGTCTTATAGGAAGTGCTTCCGTTATATAATGCGTTAAAGAAATGCCATGAAATTTGACGCCATGAGAGTGCACACGCAATGAGACATCGTCTTAAAACGGCCTATTCTAATTTTTATAGTAGTCTGTTTTTAAAGAGGCGTAGTTTGTCTGTGTTATTCTTCGTTTATTTATTATCAAATGAAAAGAACGTCTACTTGTATTGAGACATTTCCTAAGTTTGTATCTAATATAACTTATGTTCAATGTTAATAATGGAGTTAATTTTGAAATCTGGTTACATTCTTTTTACTAAGAACTATTTTTTAATTGAATCTTAATGAGAATTTTAATATAATTGAAATAATATTAATGAAACCAGTAGAGTTTATATTTTATCGCATTATTTTTAGAGTAAACTACGAGATTTATTGTTTGTTCAATCATTTATTACACATATATTTAAGAAACACTTTAGAGTCTTAACTAGAGAAAGTTTTTCTTGTAAAATTTAAAACTAGGTTAGTAAATTTGAAAAATAAGTAACTAATTGCAAAATAATTAATTTTAAAAATTATTATTTCTTTCAGTCTATTATTCTTATCATTAAGTCATATTTTTTTACACCAAACAAATTTATTTTAAAGTAAAAAATCTCCATTGAAAATATTTTATATCTAAGGTGATAAAATTAACAAGAAAATTTATTTTATTCGAAAATGTTCAAAAAAACATTCAATTCAATTTCTCTTTTAATTAAAAAGTGTAAATATTGATTTTTAGTAAAACTAGTAATATAATATGAATATGAATGGATATGTTAACTTTTACTGATAGAATAATTAATATAATTAGTATAAAAAAATTGTATCGAAAATAATTAATTGAAATTTATATCGTTTAAAATTTTATTAAAACTGTTCATTACCAAAGTCATTTTTTTTTAATTATTGATCAATTTTAATTTTGTGAGCGTTACAATATCTTTTAAGATTATACATTTTTGAATTTTTGTTTATGAATATAGTGATTTAGTCAGTTTCACAAATTAATTTCCTATTCAAGATACTAACGAAAAAATGTTTTAATCAATAATTGATTATTGATCATACTGAGTTGTTGCTTATAGTCGTTAAAATGACGATTCCATCATACTGAGTATTCTATCGTCAACCAAATATGCATAAATAATAACTAAAAATGAACATTAATTTATAAATATTTTAACCAAAATTCTGGTTAAAAATTAATAACATATTATAATAGACTTGATTGCAAAATTTATAATCTTCGATATAAGAGAAATCAACTTATAAAATTGATCAATTGAATATTTTACAATCTACATGAACTGAAAAAGGGTATCTTATATTTTTTTAAAAAAACGTTTTATTCTTTTGAATTCTAGACTTATAGGTGATAATAATAAACAACGATATTAACGTACGTTTCCTAAAATTTATTTTTCTTTACCGAAGAAAGACATGAACTTTTAATTTATTTAGTATGAATTAAAATATAAATCTCATTTTAGAGTGTAATTACAATTCCAAAATGATTCAAGTACACGAAAGTAACCTAAAAAATGCGTTAAAAAGCACAAAATTTTCGTGGATCTAATCTTCATATCGAAACGATACAAATATCGATTATATAGACACTGCTGAATTTCCATCTTTAATTTTCGAATAGGATATTTTTTTCCATATTGATGATACCATCTTAAGTTTCCGTCCGAGATATCTGCGAGAGTTTGTTGTCGACTCTGCGGGTACAATGAAGATGGGTTCGGTGTCACAGCAACGAACGACACCCCTATTCTCACACCATGTACACACTGATAAACACACACATACATACAGGGAGAGTTTCCGATGTCAGCTGCTTTAACACTGGTGGATAATACCCCCAGTGGGAGTCGTTAGTCAGTCCAGTCTTTTTTTACCACCTTAATCTCTTCCCACGGGGCTCGTTTGTCCTCATACGCTTGCAAGATACGAAGCACAGACGTAAGAGATCAAGCCCAAATGCGTACGATCGTCTTTGACCGATGCTATTTTGTGTATCTGTATTCGGCATATATATATATATATATATATATATATATATATATATATATATATATACATACTCTTTATCGAAGATAAACGAATTGTTATTAAATGTATTATTTTGTAATCGAAGATCAAAAATATTTTATTATTATACGAAATTCTTTGTTGAAAGAGAAGTTTTCTTTCCTTCATAAAATAAAGTGAAGAATTTAATACACACATACCTATATATATATATATATATATATATATATATATATATATATAGGGATCAGTGGGAATAAATATATATTTATGTAATCTACAAAAAAAGACAAAGTTTTGTGTTCTTTAAAAAATAAAACAATATATAGTAAGGAAATAAAATGTATTTCAAGCCATGTAAAGCTAAAGATGTTATTGACTAAATATTAAATATAGAAATAAATAGTTTCGAAACATGTTTTATTGTGTATTAGAATTTTTGTTTTTAATAAATACAAAACTTAAGATTAATGTTTTGTAAATATACTGTAAGAGTAATATCCTTACTAATGATAAATCAATTCTGAATGGGTCTTTATTTGTTTATTATTTATTTAAATTATTATAGTTCTATTCGTTTATGCTTGCAATCTCGTTTAAACCCTGTCTTGATGTTCTCATATATATATATATATATATATATATATATATATATATATATATATATATATGAATAGAATGTCTGAATAATTTAAAGATATGAATTTTCAATTAAAATTATAAATATTATTATAAAAAATTCAGTTTGAAATTCAAATGTGTGTAGTTAAGCGATGGTTTAAATTTCTACTAGAATTAATATGAGTTTTACAATACATTAATATGAACAGATAATTTTTACATCTGTCGATAATCAAACAACTTATCTGTTTAAATGACAAACTATTAACATTTGAAGCCTCAATTAAGAACAAACAACGTTAATAATAATACTTCATATAAATTTACATTCTTTATTATTGTAATAAGCTATTTTAAACTTTTTAACAGCTTAATGAAGTTTTATATTTAAATTGATTATAGTAAACTAGTCGAAAGTAAGTAATCAAGATGTGGTTAAAGACTAAACGGTTAAAGAGTGATTTTTAATAAATAAATTTAGGTCACAGCATAATTCATGAAAAAAAGTGCTGTACTTACAATGCGATCGTATCATTTCGATGCTATACGAAAAAAAACCGACCCCGCTACGCAATATTCTTCATCGTATATATAAAAAAAATAAATAAAATGCACAAAAGGAAATGCCAGCAAGCAAGCGGGTTCTATTAAAATTGTAATATTAAAAACGCACCTGAAGGAATTCATACTCTCTTATTCTTGTGTTGAAATTTTTACGAAGATTATATTTAAATGGAGCTTTTGAGGGAAAAAAGTGCTTTTGCCGTTTCTCGACATGAACTCGTGCTATGTTTCAATTTTCGGTGTTTCTCAGTACAAGCGAGCTTTATTTCAGAATGAAATTGCTTTCAAACAAATTTCTGTAATACATTATATTTCTTTTTGTTACTTTTTATGTACGAGACAATCGCTTAAAGAAATTAATCCCGATGGCTATTAATTTTTTTCTATTCTAGGTCGAAACAAATTTTGAAATGTATAAATTTTGTAGGTTGTTTCAGATTGATATGAAGCAATTATGAAAATAAATAACTTTATAATATAAACAAATATTCTAAAGTTATTAGGTATCTAGGTTTTGATCATCAATAAATAATAACATAGACTAATTCAACTATAAAATTTGCATAATACATGCAAAAGTATATTAATAAACGAAGAAGGTAAGTCAGAATTTGACTTCTACTTAATTTACTTTTAATCCCTTGTTTACTGAATTAATTAAAATACAAAAGTGTAACAAATTAATTTTTAATATGAAAAAGAATAAAATGTGTAAACAAAAGAAAAAACTAAATTGTTTTTTTTTTTAAATCTAAATTTCCAAAATGTTTATTTCAGACATAGAAATCTTGTGAGGTGAATGATAAATCATTACTTATTTAATTGTTTACTACATTTGAAAGTTCTGATAGCAAAACAGTTAAAGTGTAGAATCAATAACATTGTTGTGTTGAGAGAAATATTTTTTACAGAAATATGTAATAATTAATCCGATAAGAAAATAATATAAAATAATATAAATTTTTAATTTAATATTCGAAAAAATATTATTTAAAAAGATATTTAATTTCTAACAACATCTAATTACATTTTAAATACATTTTTTATACTAAAAAATTAATATATTGGTATAAAAAGAAATTGATATAATTGCAATTTAAAAAATCCTCTCAACGCCAATCTAATTTCTTACACTGATTCTATAATAAATAGTAACAAACCATAAATAAATTGTAATCTACTAAACAAGAACTATATCTTTGTTATATCAATTAGAAAAAAAAACACACTTGAATTTCCAAGCAGAGAAACTGTATCAAAGCATAACGTTATTAAATATATTTTAAATATTCATAACGAGATATCATCTTGAAATGTTTTAATATACAAAACGTTCAGCTTAGACGCGATAAAGTATGGCAAAAAATTAATTTATAACGTCGTGTTAATGATTATATATAAAAAATGTTATTAAAACCCTGTCGATAAAATTTAATTTCGTTACTTTTTAAACATTGATTTAACACATGCTTGAAGAAATTTATTGACGAAAATGAACCTTAAGAAATTTATGTGCGCAAATACAAACATATGTATAGAGTGTTCGTAAAAATATGTACATAATTATTAAAATTATATAAATAAAAAATTTATTTACTTTTTTAATACTACATTTTTTCAATATATTTTTAATATATTACAAATAGGAAATATCGAATGTGATTTTTAATAAATTACCATTGTCTTCTTTCATCAAATCATAAACTGCAAAAAATATTTCTAATCAAAAAATGTTATTAATTGATTATTAAACATTATTATTATTTATTGATTAAACGTCTTTCTATAAAGACTCAATCATCCCCACAATGCTAAATTATAGACAAATATTTCTAGATTTTTCAAATTATCATATTTCAGATTTTGAAACTAAATAAATTTTGAATTGGATATAGAGCATAATTATTCACACAAAATTAAACGTTGAGTTATAGTCATACGAGCATAAAAAATGCATGTTCATTGAGTCCCCAATCAACTGAACACATCAAATACTTTGTGGCAAGTCAGTATTAAATATTTTATTAGAAAAAAAGATTTTTAAACAAGCATGTATTGAAAATCATTTTTATACAAGCTCAATCATACTAATTGTTGAGAATTTTCCAAAGTTCTAATGTATTTGAAAAAAGAACAATCAAAATAATATATTTATTGAAAAATATACTATTTCTTAATTAAATGATTTCTTTAAACTGATGAAGACAGACAACGAATACTTGGAGAGTAGCTACAAAATATTTTTTTAAAAAAATTAGAAAATTATTCAGAAATTATTTATTTATGAAAATTAATTAGAGATAATAAATTTTTTATCTCAACTTTTGAAATTATATGAAACTAAAAAAGACTTAAATTTTACAAAACCTTTAACATATTTATTAAATATATATATATATATATATATATATATATATATACATATATTATAAATGCATTAATGATTATGCAGGAATGATTACATTTATTGTATATGTATTTCGAAACGTAATTGTGATTTTATAAGTTTTGAATATATTAAATTTAGTTAAAATATATTTAATTAATGATTAATTTTCTTAATACATAAAAATATTGAGTAGCAGAGATTTTAAATAAATCTGAAAGTGTTTTTGGTGATGTGTCAAATTAGATTATCGATCATAAAAAAATTTGAGTATTTCTGAGACAAATATTCAAATTTTATAAAAATGCTATAGAAAGAATACTTGTATATTTTCATATTCTATAGATAACGTATTTTGTTTTGAAATAGTGGCTTATATCATCGAATGAAAAAACATGTCACATTACTTATAGAAACAATAAATTTAGGTTGCTACATGAATACATAAACAGATATATTTTATATTTTGTAAATTCTATTGAGACAGTCTATATATAAACAGTACTCCATATACGTATGTGTATATTTTTTAACAGCGAGGGCGGGATAAGCGTAACTTAAAGCCGGTACATAAATTATAAGAGCAATTTCGTATAATAACGCACTTTGTCACACAAAGTCACACCATTTCCTGCTTTAAGTGGTTAATGGCCTTGAGAAATGCAAAACACATGCTCTCTATTCTTCAGAGAATAAAAAAATATGTATGTCGAGAGACCGCGAAGTCGTGTGTTCCGATGGTGCTGTTAGTTTTGCAGGCCGTCGCGGTCGGTCATAAAGAGTTAATCAAAAATTCCTTTCCGATATTTTCATTAGATATGCATCTCTACTTCACCGCCTACACACTCCATCTGCCGCAAGAATCAGTACAATTTCTTTTCTTTTCACCTCTCTTATAAATATTTATAGACTGTAAAAAGTTTTTTATTCATATATTAAGTGTTGTTTCTATGGTTCATTGATTTTTCTTCTTATGTTTCGTTCTGCTTCTCATGTATATAACTCCACATGCTGTGCTCTCGTAACCTTGCGATATCGCAACGAAAAAATTAATTTATGCTAATTGTACTGTATTTATTTCCTTCTATGCTTGTATATTTTATTGTGTCAAATTATTAACGTATAAATTCAACATTTACCATTACATATATATATATATATATATATATATATATATATATATATATATATACATAATATACGTTGAGATAAATCTAAATGTTCTACTATTTAAAAAGTATTATAATATTATTAAAGGCATAAAGTAATTGTACGTTACTAGAACCAATTTAATTGAATTTATTTTCAGTCCATTATTTAAAATATTTTTAAAACTTCTTATCAGACATAATTTAACAACATTTTATTATGTAAAATAATATTTTATTCAAATTCTTAATGGACTTTACAAACAAATCTGAACTAGTGTATAGTTTATATATAAGAAAAGAACAGTTCGGATTGGATTTGTACTCACTTCAATCAACGTTTAGTACTGAAGTAACATTTTAACAAGATTGCGGTACGAAATAAAAGATAGGTTGTTGTTTACATCGTAAGGATATGTTGCACTTCCTTACGAGTCCTTCACAGAATTGTACCAGGTAATTGAATTGAACTTTTAGTTCAAATGCTACGTTGAGAGAAACTTCCATCGTTTACATAAATAACTTTCAACTTGTTTAACTCTTACTCTTTTTTAATATATATGTATATAATATACATATATATATATATATATATATATATATATATATATATATATATATATATATATAAATAATTTGCAAGTATTAACGAATTAAATTTTTATATAAATATGATAAATAGTAATATTTAAAAAATACTACGCCACCGATAATGATTTCTAAGACATTTAAAATAGAAGTCTAATAAGAAAATTTATCGAATAAAAATTTAGTTTGCTTTCATATTTCTTTTCATTTTAAAATGTGTGCTATAAATATTAATGATATATTATGTATATATGTATATATATAAAGTACATCAACACACACACACACCTATGTGTATTTATATATATATATATATATATACATATTCGATCGCTTTTAAATAATTTTCGCACGGGTAGAATCAATCCTACTTTTTCAATGCACTTTATTAACTTAATAAAATAAAATTTGTAATTTATAGCACTGAATTTGATAATTAAGAATCAATTATGTGAAGTGTATTAATTTGTTTGCATATTACAAAAACATTTTTCATACAACTTATTATAGTTCAATATACAATTTCAAAGTAAATATTTGAATACCTGTTAATAATGTTTAAAGTGCAAAATGGAGATAAAATTACTCATACCTATATATATATATATATATATAGTACTATAGTAGAACAACAGAAACATACCAGTAATTTATTTTAAAACTAAGACATTACTACTACACATTTACCACTGACCTTGACTTTGATATTGAAACGTTCATTAAATGTTAGTAAATTGACTGAAATTTTTATCAAATAATGTTTTTATATATGTATTAATAGGAATGTTCAACAAATATTAATAAAACTTGTAAAAATTAACTCAGAATATATTTATTAATATTAATTTATTAATATTAAAAATATTAAGCCCAAAATTATATAAATAACTAAAAATTTAATCAAGAAATTCAAATATTACTGGAAATAAAAAAAATATTTTTAATTAATATTACAAAATACATGTTTAAAAATAATACTTCTAACAGGTGTTCTTGCTTCTTTAAAATTATCATAGGAATTAATTAGATTTTAGATTTCTGATTAACATTTGAGTTGTGGTCTTAGAGGCTAACAGAATGGGATAATGACTAAATGGATCGTGAATTTGCACACAAGACACTGTCATTTTCTATTAAGTTAATGATTTTATTAAACCTTTAATATTATCCCGTATCTAAATCCTTTTATATTATAAATACATTATAAACTTTTTGAAAATATTTTATGTTTATATAAACTAGAACTCAAGATTAAAAAACGTGTTTCAAATGTTTTAAATATTTCATGTTTTAGATAAAAGTTATTTTTTAGATTTATATTTTTAAAATGTTTAATTTAAAAAAAAATCCTTCAACTGAATAAATATTTAAATTATATATATATATATATATATATATATATATATTACTTTTCTTGTTGCTAAATTCTCTTGTAAATAATAACGTTATTGAAATATCAATAAGTAATTTATATTAAATCAAAAATTGATGTTTTGATTTTTCAAATTTATTTCTTATTAACATCGATTACATTCATTTCTTATATTCAGAAAAAATACGTATCTTGCTCGGAAACTTTAAATGGAAAATTTGTTTCTTAACAAATCTCTGTTCGAGATTGTAAATAATATATTTTATATTGAGAGATGAAACAAAAAGCGGATACAAGATGCAAAACGTTCATTCATAATAAATCTGTTCACAAATTGAAGTTCACAATCGATGCAAACTTATTCGGAATCTTTATGAATTTTAGAATAAGAATTTGTTCATTTACATTCATATATACATATATTCATATCCATATATATATATATATATATATATATATATATATATATATATAAGACAAAGTTGATAAGTTCAGTATAGGAAAATATTTTAATTTCGGAAACAAAAAAGAGAATCCGTGCGCTTACTGTTATTTCACGAATCCGAAATAAAATAATAATTCCGAATCTGGAGAGATTCTCAATCAATATCTTTAGGTAAATATTTTACTCTTCAATCATAATCAAGTTAACAAATATCAAGAGTCGTTTTCTCGATCACAAAAGTCTTCCGACGAATCATTGTTATACTACTCAGATTGGTCGGATACGTGCTAAAAGAGTAAAATGTTTTGATTGAATTCCTCGAGACATACAAATAAAATGAAGTCGAATTAAATTGTTGGGATTGATAGACTCGATTTGAAATTTTCAATATGAAGTTTATATAGACACACACTTAACGTTTTAATATATATATATATATATATATATATATATATAATCAAATATTACTTTGAAATTGATATTAGGATAATTTAGTTTTATTAAGATTTATATTCCTGAATTTGTACCTTCATTTGCACGTAACATTTAAAATTAAATTTACTGTTTGTATTTCTGAATTATTAATATATATATATATATATATATATATATATATATATAAATATATATATATATATATATATATATATATATATATATATATATAAATATATGTATATATATATATATATATATATATATATATATATATATATATGTGTGTGTATATATATATATATATATAAGAGACACTGCAGAAAACATAATAAATATAAAAAAATAAATCACTAGAATAAACATATTTTTCCTTAGATATTTATATTATAAAATTATGTTTTAATTATAAAAAAATAAAATAAGTTGAACTCAAATAAATTTATGAATGTTTGAACTCGATTTTATATAAAACTATGCGCTTTTTTAATTTATTATCGGCCTGTAAAATGTTATTGACATACATTTTGGATGAATTTGAATAATCTACATGAAAATAAGTAAATGATTTCATAGAAAACGAGTACCTAAATATTATATCTGTAAGGATTCTGGTCAAAAAACTCAATTTTTATAATATAATTATGATATTATACTTTTTAATAATCTTTTATTTGCTAATACACTTTTGATAAAACTATACAGAGACAAAGAGAACATAATAAGGTTATAAAAAAGATTAACAAAGAAACAATATAGTAAAAAAATTATTGTTATATTTGATGTGTCCCTGATTTTAATAATTAATACAATGTATTTTGGAGTACTGTCCTGATTTACTACAAATTCTACTAGCTTTAAAACATTCCTCACTTTTGACATCTTATAAGTATGCCAATTGATTTTAGATTTTTATTACCTATAAACTAATTCTACGCAAATTGAGTTAGGGAAGAAAATCTTCAAACTGGTATAAATATTGATATATTAGGAAAGTTTTCACTTAGAATAAATTCATACCGCTCGATATAAATGAACTATCTATCTATCTTTCTATCTATCTATATATGTATATATATATATATATATACATACATATATACATACATATATATACATACATACATATATACATATACATACATATATATTATTATATATATATATATACTGATTCAATAAAAAAATATTAATCTATACCTCTGCTCTTTTAAAGATGAAGGCATAGTCATTGACATGTGCATGGAACAACTCAAAATGAATAATAGTAACTATTGTATTTAATAAGAAACATCTTGATAAGAAAAAATGATGTGTGATATATTTGCAAAAAAATTGGTCGGAAAATATAATAATATGATTACTCAATTACCCTCCTTCTTGACAAATCTGTAACATTTATTTTAATCCAAATTAAAATGTTTATCACAGCACCAAATATTCGAAAATATTAAATTGAAATTCCATTAAATAATGTTGTTTTATCTGTGCTTTTTATTTAAAAATCATGTCATTGTTCGTTAAGTAATGAGAATAATATAGATTGCAAAATAAATAATTATGATTTCAAGAAATTTAGAGAAATGAAGTGTAATAGAATTTTAAATACAGAACAAACATTATTTCAAACAATAATTAACTTTTTGGAAAGTTAGATACTTATTGTAAAATAAAAAAAAACTATTCAGATAATTAAGATATATTTTAGTAGCGGCATTTACTCAAATCAAATCAAATTATTTTATATTCAATAATCACTGATTAATGTTACATGGTAGCAGATAAGATAAATTGTGAAAGATTCATCACAGTGCCAACATTATAATTCTAGTACAATGAATTGTCAGTGTGATATTGGAAATAAAAATGAATCAGTAAAACTGGACATTAAATTTGTCATTAATTGACAAAACATGATATAATTTTAAATGTCCTTTAGTTATTTTACAAAAATAAAAATATATCAAAAATCCCAAAAATCTTTGTATTTTTCAGATAATGTTAATTTTTGCATTAAATGTCATGAGACGGAAATTAATTACAACTCAGTAAACTAAATCAGTTAAAACTTAATGCTTATTATTTGCATTTAAATTCACTGACTATTAAATGATCTATAAATTAGATTTATTTATAAAAAAATAGTTCACTTTTCGTGTTGAAATTTTACTACAATTGAAATTTAATAATATATAAGATACTTAATACTTTTTAATATTGTGTGTTATAATGATTCTCGTACACTACCTAGTTTTAAATAACACATTAAAATGATTAAACATTTTCATTTTTTTATAGAGTTATGATTTTTCACAAATTATTTTAAAAAAACTCGTACGCACAGAGTGATGTACAAGCAAAAAGAGTTTAACTGACACTTTTAATAACTGAAATTGAAAAAGAAATTAATTTATGATAAAATATCTACAAACGTACATATATATATATATATATATATATATATATATATATATATATATATATATATATATATGTGTGTGTGTGTGTGTGTGTACTAGGTAGAATTTCACATCAGAAAAAAATGTTAATTAATTTTTTCAATCTCGTAAAAACGAAACCTACTAAAAATAAAAAGTTATCGTACACCACATCCACATGTTTTTAAATATGTTCATTATTATCGAACAGAAATTTACAATGGCATTATTGTATTTAAAAAAGGTGGAAAGGAGGTCGTCCCGTATTATATCGGTCGCAACGATTATAAAACCGTATTTAACACATAATAAATATTAATACGTTTATGAAACATTTCTCAGAGTGGCGAGTAGATTTTTTTTCTCGTCCGAAAACCTGCGTTTCCGCGAGCTTTCCATTATGAATATTTTATAAACGCGTATTAATCTTGCACGTGTTTCTCTTTTCTTATCAAAAACTTGTATAATTTATATTTTACGAAAATTCGGATTTAATTTAATCCTAAGACGAAAAATTAGCGTCGTAAAATTTTTATACCACGTTTTATGGATCAAATATTTATATTGAAACTGATTAGATGATTTTCACGCTCAAATATTTTTACGATGCAATGTATACCGGATATAACTTATAATTTTTTGATAAGTATTCAACTTATTACCCTATATATTCGCACATACCTGTTATATAGTGAGAACGTGTGAAGTGGAAAATAAGAAAATGTGAAAAATCGAAACGTATATTCCAAGAGACGAGATAAAGCATCATTGAGAAAAATCGCACTGAAGTATCATTTCTATCATTGTTTGTTACATTAACTCAAAAGAGAGATTATTGGTGTTCACATAAAAATAAGCTAATAATGATCTCTGAGAAATTTGAAAATAGATTAATAAAATTGTGTTACAAGATTCAATGAAATTGTACAAAAATATTTTTTAAAAAATTACAACTTGAGAAAATTTTTGAACCAATAAGAATATTTTCTGGTCTATGACATGAATAAGAATAACACTTTTGTGAGTGTCTTGTTTACTTCATTGTTACGTTCATTGTTATTTTATGCTTTTCTAATTAATTGTAGTTGATACTCCAATAAGTACAGAGATAAAGTTAAAAAAATATCATAGAACTGTTTACATCAATCTGATAAGGTGGCAAATAGATTACAACATTTTTCTAGGATACTTTTGTGGAATTTTTAATAAAAAAGAACTATATGATTTAACCCAGTAAAAAAAATCAAAATTTCTAAAGAAAAAACTATGACAAAGATGATCGGGTGAGCACATCAAGGATGGGGTTATAAGTGATCATGATTCAAAAAATGAAACAGAAGCTTAGAATAATTTAAAATTTGATTCGGTACTTGAAAAATTGCGAAATCTAAGAATAGAATCTATTAATAAAAATATTATTATTGAAAAATAAAATGAATGAACCCTTCATCTAGATGACAAGAGAAGGTACAACTGAAAGAAATATATATATATATATATATATATCCTATTATAATTCTACCTACTAGAAAATTATATCTAAATCTTATTTTGTTACTAACAAAATTCGGTACTTTGAAAAAAGTAAATATTTTGGTCATTGCTAAAGAAACATTAAATTATTCCAAATATTTTATAAAATAATTTTATTTCGAATAAACTCAATAAAATGACAATTAAATCATACGAGTACAATTATTATAGTTATTCGTTAGGAAGTATCATAAAGCAGTTATGTAGATAAAGAAGTTATAAAACGTATTTGTATAATAAGTATTTTTTTTAAAAAAGAGCAGTTAATTTCATACCCCATCCTGGTAAATTCTTCAACTAGTTATTATCACATAAATCAAGTGGAAATGATGAATTAACCAGCGTTGAATTAATAAAACTGTTCATAAATAAATCGTCGATAAATTTTGTTGAGAATACGAACGGGCGATCATCTGAAGAAAATGGGACTAGGGTAACGCGCGTGTATGCACATTGTCGGGTGGGTGGTAGTAGTGGAAATTCCGCAGTTGGTAACAGTGAACGGAGCGTTTTTGCCTCAATTTATTGACCTTTAAACAGAAACAACGCACCACTCGCCGGTATTTCATTTCGCTTCTTTATTATCAGCCATATATTGGAATCCGATTCGAGAATTCTTTCGAATTAATAGCCTATGTACAAATAAATCATCGGTTGGATTTTTTTTTTTTAAAGAAAAAACACTAGTTGAGCACTTGTTGATTTAAAACAATATTTTCAATGGACAAATGAAGAATTTATTACTTTTTAACTACAAGATTTTACATTACAGTTTCGGTTTTCAGTTAAAATTTCGAATTTATATATATATATATATATATATATATATATATATATATATATATATATATATATTAGGAGGCTTTGACCCCTACTCGTTGCGCTCACCAACCCTCGGGTTCACTGTGCTCGCCCACTTGTCAATTATAAGTATGCACATATAACCGAATGAAACAATTAACATATCAAATAAATATATCGACGGCTTAATTTGTATATATACAATATAAATGTTAGTATGTCTATATAAACATTCTTTCAGATAGATTATTTTTTAACGTAGTGTTTTATAAAATTTTTTGTGGATAATTATAATTTTATATGTATATAATATATATATATAATATATATATTCAACTGAATGAAAAAATAATAATAATAGCAAATAAAATAAAAATCCATATAAGATATGGAACCGGATAAAACGTATAACACCTATGATAACTCAATTATACGAACTAAGGAAAAAGCGATAAATATACTTCGTTGTAGGTACATTATCTCAAAAATGAGATTTATCTCTTGATGAATTTTTTACCTACTTTGATTTATTGTCTTGAAAGTAATTGAATTCAAATTAAATAATCTTTTTCAATTAAAATAAAACTGCGTCCTAATGATCTCCGTTCTTCTGCTCCCTATAATATTCTTGTTTACCTACTACTTTAGCACGTGTGCTATTTAAAGTAGATTTTAGATAACATTAGATGTATCTAAAATGACACGTGCCGAAACTAGTAATGAAGAGAATACCAGGTAAACCAAAAAGATGATTTTATCGGTATAACGCATTACCAACATCCCAAATTTTAAAACAAATATTAGAAGAAAAGTTCGTTCAAAGTTTCGTTTTAATTTGAAAGTTTCCATCGAATCGTTTCTAAAAGAAGAAAATCTTAAAAATCACTAATGATTGCTTTTAATAGTATATATGAGAAATTAAATAAAGTGTTATAAATAATAAAGAGATATTTTATTAAGATCTGACTTTAAAAATGAAAATGAAATAAAATTCTTTACAGGACAATGGGACGCAATTCAAATATATGATGTGCACTTATCTGAGATTATCGACAACGTGTCTGTTAAAAACACAATCTATGTGTAATCCAAAAACACAACGACCAATTTATGTAAATATTGATGCATGCACGTGAATGTCAAATCACCCAATCCCGTGCACTGATTTCTTTTCTAACAGAACTGAGTGAATCGGTTCGTTAACGACGTAACAACGCGCGATAACGCGACGTTATACGGCCGTTGATGCCGCCGCCGTTTCGTTTCGTTCGCACAACGTTTTCGTTTGTTTTCCGTTGATGTTCGTGTGTTTGTTTGTTTATTAAGATCCGTCGAGCGGCAGCAGGATGGGTAGGCACCGACGACGCCACGGGGTATATGTGGGGGTGAGAACGGGGATATAGTAGTGAAAACGAGTAGCGTGAGTGCGTGGGCGACGTGCGGAATGGGTGTGCTTTGGGGCCGAGAATGAGAAATACGTGAGTAAAGATAGTGGTAGGAATGTTGGCGAAGAATGCAGATTGCGCCCGTTCGTATTTCTTTGATCTGTACGAGAAATGACTATAGATTCGTGGAATGCGACAACAGCGGTATCGGCGAAATGTTTAAATTGTGCGGAACGGTGTATTGAATTAGAAATATTCCTGATGTCTATGATGACTGAACAGGTTGAGGATTATCATCCTTCGTGTCTTTCGAAACGAGAAACATTGGGTTCTAAGAGTTAAATGAGTTAGAATTTATATGGACTCGTTTGATTTCAAGTTGAGTACCAACCAAACATTTGAAAATAATATGTGCGTATTTGTACATTTTGGATGATTGTGAAATTTCTCTGTGCTTTCATATGAATGTTTTTACAATAATCCTATTACAAAAGCTCTGTTACAAATACATAGATGTTGCATATAGTTTATTTAATTTGAATACCTTTTTAACGAATTAGTATGCGCAAAATATAAATGAGTGATCATTTTTAACATATTATATTGTTTTGAGTATTGAAAAGAATGATTCGTTTCATTAATCATAAAAAGTATAAATAGGGTGTAGCAATTAACACAACAGCTATTCACTGGTTTATAAAAATTAAACATGACGATTTTAAATTCTCTAATAAACCATGATTTATCTACTTAAATAATATTGATGACTATTTTATTTCAAATAAGTTGAAGAAATATATATGAATATTAATTAAAAGGATTACCATGAAAATAAAATAAAAACCCTGTTAATTTGGTGAAAGAACAGTATTTTAAAAAGCATAAATAGGATTTTAAGTTTGAAATTTGGGTTCGCAATTTCCTTATCAAAAAAAAATAATGTTTAATAAATCATTTTATAATTTTCGTCATATAAATTGGAAAAAATAAATATTTGAAATGGACAATCATTGGAGATAATAAATGAATCTAATACTATAATACGATATGAAAAAAATAGTCTGATATTCTTAAATGAACCATTGGAATAATTCTAAAAACAAAATTATTTCCTTAAAAAAATTTCTATCTGTTTGATTATTTTTCAAGGATTTAATCTTCAATAATTTGTTGTCTCATAACTAAATAATAAAGTCATAAATTTATCTACAGAAATTGGGCAATTGTAATAAGTAACAGAAGAAAAGTCCTGTTTTGGATAATTAAAATGTTTTCTTTCATCTCAATAATTTTAGACCAGTTGTTTCAAAACAAATCGTACGAAAATTATATGAGTTTAACACAATATTTTTAGTTATTCTCAGTATTCCTCCGAAGATTATCTTATGTTAAGATGTATGCATAATAGTATCAATAAAAAATCTGAATCTTTAAAAAATCACCTATTTTCTGGCTCCAACTATAAACATTAGATTAATAACGCAGTCATAACAATGCATTTAAAACATCATATAAATATAGGAAACAAAGAAAAATGTTTAATTGACTAAATAAACTATTTTATTTATAAATAAACTAGTTTATATTTATGAGATAAAATAAAAGAGTACTTTTTGTACTCAATGGGTACAAAAATACGATTAAAAAATATTTTTATCTAGTATGCTATTTCCAAAAAAATAATAATATAGTTAGACTTGAAACATGTAAAATATTTTTTTAATACAGAGAAATATTTTATTTACAATTCCTTAGTCATGTTTTAAAAAACTGATGTTAAGTTTAATCAAGCAATTTAAATTTTTATTATTCATTTTAAATTTAAGTATTTTAATTAAAGTAAAAAAATAATTTTATTTACTACTTATCAGAACATTTGTCTAGTAAATTATATTAAAAATCTAGTCATTTTGAAAGAAGAAAAAGTCAGAATTACTTTATTTTCAAACAAAATAAAAAAAGTCATGTCATTCTTTCAAAATACCACATATAATACATAATATATTTATTTTTTTTCTCTTGCTTAGTTATTCGTTACCGTATAACATCGGTACCATTGTCGTTAATAACGAGACATTCTACCTATAGCGAAGCTTTCAAAGCTTTAGAACTAGTGCAGCTTTCTTCCCGTATCGGATTCATCGTTTAGAATAACGAGCCGAGAGAAAGTTTTAATTACACGTTTGTGTGTTTGCAAAGGTGTGTCTCTCGACGAAAAACTAAAAAGAACGGAAAATATACATATTGTGTGCGAACGCATGTACAATGTTTGTTTATTAATAAGCAAGTAAGGGAAACGGGTCTAATTTAGATAATGAACAATGTGTCGTTTCATGTATACTGGGATTCTATCTCGATTCTATAATCAAATTGTATTAACATGAATACGGGGTTGCAGACGTTTGTTACATTTGCAATGCAGTCGTTGCTTGTAAGTTTTGTACAAATGATAATATAATTTTTTTTGTAATAGGTACGCCTATTTTTTAAAACACTTTTTAATTAAATCACACTAAATGAAAATACTTATAATTTATTTGATAAATCAAGAATTAAAAATCGTATTGAATGTTAAAAAAAATATTTTCAATTATGAAAGATTAAATAATATTAAAAGTAACTTGATTTTTATATATTTTTAACTTATTAAATGATACACTTCTCAATTGAATAATTATTTCCTTAATTTACTATACTGTAGATGAAGTATAAGCTAATATATTCAATTCTTACTGCCATGTCTTATTATTTTCAAGAATATGTTATGATTTAAATAAATTGTTTTTTATATCAAATATATGTTAGAAAATATTATTTCATAATAAGTTATTCGCATAAAATATTGACTGTTAACTTGTATTATAAATTCGATTGTATGTGATACATATTCTGTTTCCATTAAGATTAACATTTATTATTTTGAATATCTTTATAGTTTTTTTTTTGTGATATGCAAATGCATCCTAAGAATGTAAATATGAAAAGAAAATTTTTTTAAACAAAATCATATATTATAATTGTTATCACAGTAGCAAATAACATTGTATTAAAATGAAAGTTAGTTTATTATTCTTGAAATCATTGCATTAAATAAAAACAACTTCAGCACATATGATACAAAAAATCCATTCAAGTCCAAGTTCCTCTATAGAAAAACACTGCTGTTGTAGGAGTAACATGTGTGCGTTTGTGTACGACTAAACGCAAATCAGTTAATGTGGCAAAAAGCGTTGCGTGCAAGTTGCTGTTATGTGAAGGCGGCATACGTTCGTGACTTTGAAATGACCTTGTAATAAGCTTTCGTATATAAAACTATAATTAGTGTACGTGTGTGTGTTTTTTTAAAACATGTTAGCACTATTAGTTCAACGATCTACGTTGAAATTAGAACAGACTAGTAGATTTGATGGTTGTATACGAATTTATTTGATGGTGTGTTTTTTTGTAAAAGAACTGTTTATGTTAATATTCTGTAAATAGATTCTTACAAAATCATACATACATATTAATAAATTACATCGAATGTATATATGATTCACGATATCTTCTATTATCTTAAGTGCTTTACTTTGATAAAAGTTTTAGTTAATTTTATCCACTGGTTAAATAGTTCTACTTCGTGAAAATTATATATATATATATATATATATATATATATATATATATATATACACATGTATATTATGTATATATATATATAAACATATGTATGTATATATCTGGAATATAAATTAAAATAACTCAGTAAATATACATAATAAATAACATTTTCCAGACTAATTAAAGATCTGATAAGTATGTAAAGAATTAACGACACAATAAATTAATTCTTAAAAAATGTATTAACATACACACAATGTATTTATATATATATATATATATATATTTGTTATAATAAAAAAATATGTCAAAACGGTTGACTGGAATAAAAAGTTAATATTTTTGTAATTGTTATTGTGTATAAAAAGTTCTAATTTTGAGTTTCTAAACTTTAGAGCCAAATTATTTTTTATATATTAAAATATCTCTTAAAAATCAGAAGAAAGTCCACATGTATTGTAATTTAAAACTGACATGGTAAGTAATTGTTTATCATTTTATATAACAATAATGTTTACTCTTCTAAAATGCGTTTACAATTTTTTTATATAATAAATATATATAAATATAATTATAAAATTTGTGAATTGAAAATATTAAATAAAAGTAATAAAATAATTATAATATAAACTACTGATTTTGGCAAATACTAATTAATTTATGTTACTAATTCTTGTTCATTAACAGATATTTGTAATAAAAAATATCATAGTGTAGATGTTTTTACACCTAATGGTTAATTAATCATATCTATTCTCTCTTATCTATAATTTGTAAGTGTTAATGGATTTCGTTACTTCAGAATTAAAAATATTAAAAGGATGTCAGAAAAATATGTTGTTATACTTATTATTTCTTTAAATATTCGTAGATATACTTGTTATTTTTCTTATCTAATTTAACGATGTATAATCAAAATATAATAATATAAATGAGGTTGAAGTCACATCCACAACAGTATTTTTCACTCAGCTCACTAAGCAAAAACAATTATTCTGAAAAAAATAGTTTAATAAAATATTATTGATTATTTCCGATTTCTATTTGAGCGCATCTCGATAATGAACTGTTCAGAAAAATAATATAAATATATATAAATAATTTACTGCACTTTTTTGATCACAAAATTTTTTTTATTTGTATAATGAGTGGTTGATTGATTATTTTGTGGTTTCAGGGCGCATGTAAAATAAGTGAAAAATGTATTCGATAAAATTAAGAATTGAGTTCAGCATTTTTCCTATTAAAATTATTTTTAAGTAAAATAAATACACACACACGCACACACACACACATATATATATATATATATATATATATATATATATACGAGGGTGGTCCCAGAAGTACCCGGCTTGACCTAGAGATGGCGGTAGTTGTTTGAAAAATATCACTGTATTAGAAAGTACACAATCTATAAAGCATATGTTTCAAGTTTGAGGACGCCACGTTGTTTAGTATTTGTTTGGCAGCCATCAATAGTGTACGTTTTCAGTGAATTTGTGAAAATGGAGAAAATTGGTTATCGTTACGTGATACAATACTTTTATTTGAAAGGCCTCAGCCCAATCAATATAAAAGCTGAACTGGATTCTACTCTGGATGAGTCTGCTCCTTCGTTTACAACAGTGAAATATTGGGCAGCAGAGTTTAAACGAGGCCGTACGAGCTGCCAAGACGAACATCGCAGTGGTCGACCAAATGAGGTGACGACTCCAGAAATGGTCAAGAAAATCCACAAAGCGGTACTGGATGATCGTCGACTGAATGTGAGCGAGCTAGCAGACATAGTAGGCATTTCAAAAAGTGCGGTACATCGCACATTATCTGAAAATTTGGATATGAGAAAGCTGTGTGCAAGATGGGTGCCGCGTTTGCTCACACTGGAGCAAAAACAGTGTCGTGAAGATGTTTCAATTGAGTGTTTAGCGAAGTTTCACAGCAACAAAGCAGAATTTTTGCGCCGTTTCATAACCATGGATGAAACATGGGTCCATCACTTCACACCCGAGACAAAAGAACAATCAAAACAATGGACTGAAAAGGGAGAACCGACTCCAAAGAAGGCGAAGATCGTTTCATCTGCAGGCAAGGTCATGGCGTCGGTTTTTTGGGATGCGCGTGCGATAATTTTCATTGACTATCTTGAAAAAGGAAAAACTATCAATGGCGAGTATTATGCGAACTTATTGCAACGTTTGAGCGAAGACATCAAGCAAAAACAGCCGCATTTGGCTAAGAAGAAAGTGTTGTTTCATCAAGACAATGCACCGGCTCACAAATCCGTTATTGCAATGGCCAAAATTAATGAATTAAAGTTTGAATTGCTACCTCATGCACCCTGTTCGCCAGATTTAGCCCCCTCGGATTATTTTCTGTTCCCAAACTTGAAAAAATGGCTCACTGGTCAAAGATTTCCCAACGATGAAAAGTGATGTCGGCAGTTAATGGGTATTTTGAGGAGCAAGACATTTCTTATTATAAAAAGGGTATCGAACTTATTGAACATCGCTGGGAAAAGTGTATAGAGCTGAAAGGAGATTATGTTGAAAAATAAATATATTTTTTTCTAAAATTTGTGTGTTTTCTTTGTTGGGTCGGGTACTTCTGGGACCGCCCTCGTATATATGTATGTATGTAAATAAATATGCTTGTTTATATAATAAGCACCTAAACTAGAAAAGAGAATTTAAATAAATATATATAGAAATATCATGGAAGTTGAAATAATCTGGATTAATTATAATATTCACATATTACTAACTCTTTGTGACGTATTAAAATTTTCATCACTGCCCCTATTATCAATTATTCCCACGATAATAAATTGACTGAAGTTAATCATTTCCACGTATACATGAACTAGCCCGTTTGAATATTTTATGGGAATAATATCATCCTTATATATATATATATATATATATATATACATGTTTTACTGATAATTGAGTTTTCGCAAATATTAAATACCTTTATTCGATTCAATTACTAATATTCGTACTAATTCAGCTTTAATTAAAGAGAAAACTCGCGTTGGCTTTACAAAAGTTACAAAAACTCACGCAATTATTAAATCAATGATAAAATATATATCATTTTATATCCATTTGTATGATGTGTTTCAAAAACATTGTTAATGGAAAATAAATGTTATTATTTCCTTAAACATATAAATTATATTTTTAATATATATATATATATATATATATATATATATATATATCTGATTTAAATTATGTTTAACAAATAACGTCAATAACAGATTATATATTTTTTCATTAAAGACAGAAAATTGTAAACAACATTTCAATAAAAAATAGACTTGTTCATCATATATTAATAGATAATTAACATATATGCATATAGTGCTAAATGTAGATGGGACCGTAACCTTCTTTTTAATAAGTTTGAGAAGTATAGACAGCTCTAGTGGTACATTGCTAATTAGTGAGACTTAATTGCAGTATTTAGTAAAAGATTATCAACCTAATGTATTCTACTTCATTTATTATGAGTTGAAATGTCCTCAAGAGTTATATAGAATACAAAAATTGCGTTATTTTAATGAACAAAGAAAAAGCATTACATTTTTATATAAATATTATGTAAATAAGACGAAAATATGCTGCTGTTTTATTATTGTCAATTCAATAAAAATCATTATTATCCGATACAATTATGAAATAATAAAACCAAAATATATTTTTCCAGTTTTTGGACTTAATTCATATATATATATATATATATATATATGTAAATATATGTATATCCATACATATATATATATATATATATATATATATATATATATATATATATAATATTACAGAATTGTAACCAACACACATTATCTTAAATTTGTAATCAATTTAAAATTTTTATTTGTTCTGATGTAAAAATAGAATAATTTTTTTAAACAACCTTTTTGGAATAGTAATTTGTTAAATATTTTTTCTAAAAAAAAGAAAACAAATAATATATCGACCATTAAAATGAATTGATTATAAGCAAAGGAAATTTTTCTAATAACATATAAAGTATTATATTCGATAAATATAAGTTTATACACAGTTCTGTTTATTAATGAAAGAGGACATGTTCAAAAATTTGAGAATTGTTCTCATTCTCAATTATTTTAATTTGTTTAATTGTAGGTATTGTTATATCATTACTGGCATACTTTTCATAAAGCTTATAAAAATAAATACCAAACAATGTATATATATATATATATATAATTTAGTACTGTATTTCTGAATATGTTACAACATTTGTATGAAACAGGATCAATAATTTGTAAAGAGTTATACACAGGATCAGAATCATTTTAATAGAATATTTAAAGCGACTAGTTTATTTTATTCCAAATAACGGTCATGTAAGAAGATAAGTATATAATGAAAAAATATTTATGAGCTTCCCAAATGTGAACGTAAAACTAATCAAATATGTATATGATAAGTAAATAGAAAAGATTTATAAAGTTAGATGGTTAAAATCTAAAATTTTAAATTTAATTTTGTAGCACATGCAGAGTAAATAATTATTATTTCATAACATACGTTAGAGACTAATAAAATATGCTCTTAAAAATAAATTTAATATGATAAATAGAATAAATTAGTTTATATTTTAATAATAATCTTATAGCTCTGCAACTATATTAAAGCAGTTTTAATTTATATGAAGATTAAACAGAGAATTTTTTTCAAAGTATTGCTAGTAAATATTTTTTAATTCATGGAAATTAATTAGCAGCAGCATCTGTCAATCCACTGCTGGATAAACGTTTCTTCCATGATTTTCCATTTTGTATGATTGAATGCCTCTCTTCTTTACCGATTTCCAATAAAATTTTCAATTTAATATATATATATATATACTTGTATATATAAATTATTGGCTATCGATATGTACATTTAAATAAACTTGTTTGAAAAAATAAATTATTGAAACTGTTTTCCGTGTTCAAAAATTCAAAGCAATATATCAAAAATTGAAAGCTTTCGCAAGTTCAATTTATTGATATAATCTGTCATCGGAGATGTTATCAATAAGATATTTTTCCGAGGAAAAATTACATTTGCAGAAAAATTGTTATATGAACGTATGTGTATGCATACTCACATACATATATATATATATATATATATATATATATATATATATATATATAAATATATAAATATATATATGTATGTGTGTGTGGACTAATAAATGTATGCGTAGTAGAATTGTGTACTCAATTTGTATTTTTCATTTTCAAGGTCGACCCCCGCCTACGGTTTCATGGTTCATAAACGACCGTCTTGTCGAAGGTCGCCTTCTAGAGACTGGAAATAATGTGATCGTAAACAGACTGGAAGTTCCAAGAGTTAGACGGACACATCTCAACTCCACATTCAAATGTCAAGCGAGTAATACGAAATTAAAGTTGCCATTTGAGAAAACAGTTCGGTTGGAATTGCTCTGTGAGTATTAAGTTTCTTTCTTACAAATTATCATCTTTGTGCGTTTTTATACACACTGTTCTATATATATATTTATATATATATATATATATATATATATATATATATTTATATATATATATATATATATATATATACCATATTTCGAATTATGATGTTCACTTGAAGCTAATAAATATGATTATCTTTTTTAAACAAAATGAAAATTTATGTTACTTAATTCTGAAAAATTTCAAATTTCTAATGATCCTTTTTACTGTATTCAAAATATTCACTTGCTGTTTTTGTTTTTTATATATATATATATATATATATATATATATATATATATATGATGATATTTATTTAGAAGGGACATTTTAAGAATTTTTTTACCTATAAAATAACGAAATATATATATATATATATATATATATATATATATATATATATGTATGTATATAAAGTATAGTAAAATATATGTTCTTGTTTCTATAATATGAAATAATATTTTATAAAAGAAGCCATGTAAATTCCAATGTGTATTATTTTACATTATGAATAATAAACCATATTGTTTGTAGTGAACTGTATATCGGATTTTAAAACGAGATATTTTTTTTAATTAATTAATTATAAAAGATTATTATAACTTGGAAGTATTCAAACATTAATTTTTACATAATAACAATCTCAATTTTAAAAAAAAATTAATGAAATTTCATTCATACAATATATATCTATCAAAATAATTTATTAAATACCTTAACAATTTTCAAAAATTTCAAATAAGAAGATTGTGTAAGACTTTATATCTAGAGGAGAATTTCCATATTGTCTGACATTTATCGAGCTGATTTAATTATGCATTCTAGTACATTTCTCATACATAGTTTGTTTTTGAAAACACAACTATGAATTGAATCTGTTACTTAGATTTGTTGAAGCGATTTAGGACAAGGGTTTGAAGAATTAATTCTGAGTACATCGAGAAGAAAACAGATCGTCCCTTTTGTATGATAAGCTAACAAAGTCATTGTCGTTTGTGAGTTTTTTGACATACAAAATTATTTTAGTTTTTAATCATCTGTTTACTAATTGGAATTGTTTTTCTATAATTGTCTTGTTCTTTAAAATTTCATTTTAAAGAACAAAGTATTGTTGTTCAAAGTGTAGCCAGTTTGATAATACTAAAGATATTTAAAAAATGTCAACCAACTTTTTAAAACCTATCTTTTAGAAAGATATTCAGTAATTTTTCAGTAATTTTGAAATTTTATAGTTATTATAATAAGCGAGTTTTCACAAATAGGTATAACAGATCCACAATATATTTAAAATAATGTTAATTGAAGAAATTATACTTAGTTTGAGAAATTTTTCTCTTAGAACTAATTAAAAAAAATTGAGTTAGCTTTATGTAATTACATAAATATATTTTTATAAAAAAATATTTTTTTTTGTTTTTGTAGCGTTTTTGTTAACAAGAATAGTTCTTTTTAAAACTATATTTTTTATTTAATACTTTAATATAAACAGGTAAGACCCCAAAATGACAAATTTAACTTTTCATAGTCAATATTGCTATTAAAGATTTTCAAGTTTCATGATTTTATTCATTTATACATTTAATGTTAATTCAATAATTTTTAACTTTTTATTACATAAAAATGTATTTACAAAATACTGTAAAGTTGATATTTATTTGAATGTAAACTTTTTATAACTGAAATTAAAATAAAATAATAGTACGACATTTATCAAAATACGTTGTTATTTATAACAATTAATTAAAATATTGTTATAATACCAACATTATGCTCGAACTAGTTAAGTTTAATTATTTGTATGCTAGTATTTTAATCTGTTGAACTAATTACTGAACTGTTGAGTATAAATATTCATTTTAGTTTTTCTCTAGGGTCTAACTAGATATTATAATGTAAATAATGTTAACATTTTTTAAATATAGGACCTTTCAATATTATAAAACCTCTTAGCTTATTAGAAAGATACATAAAATTTATTTCATTGCTTAAATAACTAAATTAACAGCGTATAACTTCTGGAGTTGTTGAGAAACCTCATCGGATCGTTAGTAACTTTTAACATAACGACGAGACCTATGTGTAAATAAAATCTAAAGATAAACATACTAATTTAATATGTTTTAGAACACAATTAATATTAAGAGTCATTTATAAGTTTTCAATAATAATATTCCAAGCAGAAGATACAAAAGCATTTATGAAAACATATTAAATAATTTAAACTTGGTTTGAGAACTTAAGAAACCTGAACTTAAGAACTAACGAATTAAAATGCAATCTAAGAGTTTTAAATAAAGACATATTTTTATGATTACTATACAATATATTATATATATATATATATATACTACGATAAAACTATATATATATATATATATATATATATATATATATATATATATAAATTGAGTTCATATCAGCAGATTATTTACACCGTCGCTCTGCCACCCACCGACGCAATGATGTCTGAAAATTCGAGTCTGCCACAGGCTATAATATCCATATTCAATGTAGAGTTTATGGTGGATGTGTAAGTTGCGTTCTTCGTCTTCATGTGCACACGCCGCGTGTGAATCTCGCACTCGCGACCTGCTCAGCGAAAAAAAATCGGTAATTTATACACGTCCGACACCATATCGCGAGATTCGAACCAGTGACTAATGGCGTGTGCGTCGTCGTTTATTCTCAGCTACTTTTCTTGATTGGAACACGTTTGTAACTTTGGCGTGTGTATAAAATTTGAACGTGATTTTAGTGTTTTATATGGTCACAGACTAAATTTGTAAGATTTACATATGTCTACATTTATTCGACTATATTTGTATATATATATATATATGTATATAAGTATATATGTGTATATATATACGCAATTTTAATCGTATGAAATTGTGTAGTATTAAGTAAGTCCCGAAGCTTATTTTTATTTACAATGCAGGTGTTATTTCTATTATTTTTTTTCTAGATTAATTTATTAATCAATAAACAATTAATTTATTCAGTAATATTGCCGATCATATTCTCACCGTTATATCAGTTGTTGGTACAGTTTTGAGACAAATTAACGACTTTATAATTAAATATTCATAACGGCAGAAAGAGAACATGTTATAGTTCTTTATTTTTGAAACACACCCAGTAAAAATACCATGAAAAAAATGTTATTGGTGTAATAAATCCGAATTATTTTCAAATGTATCAAAAAGGTAAGGATAGTGTAAGGAACGAACTTATTTCTAAGCGTCGGATGGAATTTGATAAATTATTAGTTTTACATTTTTAGAGGTCAAGTAGTGATCAATCAGATCAAAAAATAACATATAATACCAATTATAGGACTGTAAGTTGTCACCTACAAGATATAAATATTATATCTATACAAGAAATGTGGATATTAAATAAACTTTCTGAAGTTAACCATCAAAAATGAATTAAATCCCATACTGCATTAATGCATAATTGGATAAAGCTTCATTATGAATACTATGAGTTTCATAACCGAACAGTGACAAGTGATAAAAAATAGATATTCTACCATATATAGTAAGAAGAAGACAGTTGACAGGTACAGAAAGAAATTTGTAGGTGAAAAGATTGTTTTCAAAAAATGTATTCATATCTGTTCTGTGAGATAAGTATTGTGGAAATTTCAGTTATAAGAATTCAATAATGTAATAAATACAGATGATTATTGTCAACAGCTTTCGAGAATTGATTAAGAAATGATCACGATTAATGATCTGAAAAAAGATATTATTCTATCATAACAATTCTCAATCGTTCATGGCTCAAGCTACATTAAAAAATAGGGATTTAAATTCAGACAGTGCATCCATACCTTATTCAGATTTGTCACCGAATACTTTCGCAATTAATTATTTGTTTCAGACACGCCATATTTTTACTGGAAAAAACAATACTAAAATGAAATCGAGAAACAAGTCTCTCCATTTCATATCAAAACCGCATTCTACGTTTAACCCTTTAAAAAATCGTCTAATAATACTGCTGAGAAAGGAATATTTACAACTGTTTGAAAAAGTAACTTCGTTTAGTTTACATTTTTTAAAAAATACATATGAACTAATTGATCTACTAAATATATTGCAAATCGTAAAATCTATTGAAAAGAACTTCTATTAAATATATGTCTGAATGAAAGAGTTGCAACGAATACATTTAGCTTATTTTATCTAAAAATACATCATACAAAGTTCTGCTTGTTTTAAAATTAGACTTATAAATATATATTTTCATTTTACTCAAATTGTTTCTAATGGCAACAATCTGACAAACATTTATTCATCCGTGAAGTACGTAAACATGTTTAAAATGAAGCAGGGAGACTAATATTTTAAATTTGATCTGTGTGTGTTTTACTGCTGAATGTTATTTTCTTTAATCTGAAACCGATTGAATACTTTTTATTCGATTAAGTTTTGTAATATCATCTTTACATACATATATATATATATATATATATATATATATATATATATATATGCGATCGCATTAACAAAAATATCATCCTTCGCCACTGACTAAAAGTAATAGTTGCTGGCGTATAATCTTTCACGGCGACCGCTGCAAGCAACGCTCTCTACACCACCCAATCCTATATCGTTTTCTCAATGTACTTTTCCCCAACCCTAAACAGCACCAATCTGTTGCCCTCCTCGCACTTCATGAATTAGTAATGTTTTGCCATTTCAAGTTCCGGTGAATGTCGTAACTCGTTCATCTTCACGTTTTACGCGAACGCCAAAAGCGACTCTGTCGCGCATCTTCTTGTATTTTCACAAATAGTATAGTAGCAGATGGTCGAGAGCTTTTAGAAACAGAATACTATTAGTTTGAATTTGATGCTGTACACATTTTTACGAGAAGGGCGCGCTTTTTTGTGCTACTGGCGTTTACTGCAAGATGTTTTCTTTTTCGATTTTTAAACACTGCTAGAGAATAATCTGTACGAAGTTAATGATTAAGCTTGTTTTATGACAAGTAGTTCGTTTGTAAAATTAAACATTCAGTAATTGTAGTAAATAGTTTTATTCGTTTACATTTTAAGTGTTTGTTTTAGAACTGAAATTGAGGATTCTTATAAAGATTTTTCGAAATTGTTTTTAAACTTGTTACTGAAATTCTAATGAAATGAAATGTACTTTATTCACATTTTTTAGAGAATACAAAATAAAGTGAAGAATCAAAATGGGTGACATTCATAAGAATTTATTGTTACTTTGCTATAATTGAAAAAGTGCATTTTAATATACTTCTTGTCTATATTAAGTAATTAATAGTTTCAATGCGTTCTTATATATATAAAAATAGTAATTAACTTATTCAAAACCTTATTTTCATTTGACTATCTTATGAACAATTTAAATTAACAACTTACTTAGAAAATTGCATGTTGACAAATAATCGATCATTTAATTACGATGTATGTTAAAAAATAATCAGATACGAGATTATAAATTATAAATAACACGAATTATTACCAGTTTATAAATAATCATCCGTTCATGTCACGTATAATGTAATTTAAAACATTCTGACCATGACTTTACTAATGAAATATTCATAAGTTAAATCAAAATTAACACTAAGAATCTATTAAACATTATCATATGAAAAAGTATAACTACCGAAGACATTTTAATAATGAAATTTTGTTACTGCACCTTAAGGTCACTGTTTAAGTATTTTCTACGAACGGTTTCGTCTTCTGATGAGTTCAAGTAGATTTCTACTCAAATTTCGATTGAATATATCAGAAGGCATAACCGGATATAGGACATATTTAATCAGTAACTTAGAAGAAAAGCAGCAAGACTTCAAATTGTCTAGGTTCACAGATAAGTAACAAATTGGATTTTTATAACTTTCAAAGATACGAAATTCTTATTATCCCAGAAATAAGGAATATTTTACCATTTTTTGTATTTGATAATAATTAGTTATTGAAATAAATAAATCCATAATCGTTTTGTTTTATTTTTTACAAAATAATTTTCTTTTACTTTAGAATAGAATACGTCTAAACCTTCATTAAAATTAATATAATTTATAATATACTCGTATAATCAATACACACTTTACAGATTTTAATAACAATTACTGATATTATTTTTAAATAATATAACAGCAGTTTTCTGTAAAAACCACTTTTTATATTTCTTGATAAAATAAGTTTTTACTCCAGATTGATACACTAATGCTTTTGATATACTATTACTATTTTTAACGAAATAAAAGAATCCAGATATAACTCTGTAATATTATTTATAGAACTATATACTTCATTCTATAAATTCATGTATGTTTATATATATATATATATATATACATATTATACATCTTTTAAATTTGTAAATTTAGTATATATTTTTTCTATGATTTTAATTTTATATCTTCAAAGATGTAAAATATGAAATGACAACCCTAAAAATGATTTTTACTCGACTTTAAGTTAATTTTAACATCGATGGTTCCCGAGAATTTGAAATGACTGTTGACTTAATGAAAACTGACACATCTCAGAGCGAAAATTAATTACCACAAGAAATGGAAATTAGATTATTTGGTTTGGTAACTTGAACATTTTACATGTAACTGAATTAAAAACAGTCATATTTTTAAAGTAATGATGTAAATTAATCTTTGTTTGATTTATCAGCAAATGATTTATGTAGCGTGTGTTTTTATATAACAATATTAATATTTAATCATTATAGTTCATTTTTTTCAAATATTCAATTTATCATCAGATAAAATTTGAAATGTTGTTATTGTTTGTAGAAAACTAATTCAAATATTTTTTTCTAAATTTATTAAATATATATTTCATATTTATATTAAAAATACATAAAAATATATGTTATATTAGAGTATATTATAATTGTATAGTAAAACAACATATTTATTATTTGAAAATATTAGTAATTAAAAATGTTCGCACTTCACAAATCACAATTGATTTGATTATTAAAAATATTGCATTAATTATTATTCATGGTTTTTGAATTTTGTTTATGTAGATTTCGATAACAATTCCGTCATTCTCAGAACACCAAGATACCAAAAACTTTTATGAATAGCTCATAGATAAGTCCTATCTTAGTGTTTTCGAGATATTGACATATCCATCGGAATACGCCTAAGTAGTTGATAAAAAAAATATGATTTACAAGGTGGGAGAAAATTTAATTCGTTAAATTTAATTTATCTGCAGTGCTAAAATTCTATTTGGATATTTTACTTTCACATATCAATACATTTGTTTCAGTTTTATACTTAAATACATATAAATCCAATAGACAGACACATCAGTGTCTACTATGAAACTAAGGGATAAAACTATAGAAATTTGTGAAAAATATTTTCTTAACTTATCCCATAAAAGTGAAAAAAGCGAGTAAAATAATATTATGAAGTTGCTTGTTTATTTTTATTAAAATATTTATCAAACATTGTTTTAGAATTATTAATCCAAATTCTAGGACATTATCTTTAATATATTTTCCCAAAATTAAATAAAAATTGAATCAATATTATAGTATGAAAACTAAAAAAAATATGCTATCCTGAATTACAAATATATATATTTTTCACATAAATAATTAAATAGTAGTGAAAGAAAGAAATAAACCTAAATGATCCAAAAACATAATCACTGCCCTACATAAAGAAGAAATATACAAAATTTCAATAATTTTACCAGTCCCTAAAAGCTCCACAATTTATCGCATTTTTCGTTTCCTGCCATAAAACGAAACGCGTATTATTTATTATAAACACTGACCGTATTCCATTCAATGTTCAGGGACAATAAATCATTTACGTTTCTAAACTTTTATTTTAGCAATTTAAACCACATCGAAAATAATATTCATAACACTTACTATCGCTAGATCGAATCAGTAGATTAAATACAGCCGGCGCAATAATACCAGCGTCGGTCTCCGGTACATTTCGATACCAATAAAAATCAGTGGGTATGTTATTTTACCTATAAATTATGAAATTATAAAACACTGGTCGCTGTAGTCGATAAAATCGTACACGTAGGATTAAAGAAATGTTGTAATTTACAGATAAGAGGAATATCGACAAAATGAACAAACGTATGTATATTATATATATATATATATATATATATATATATATATATATATAATGTATGTGAGTGTGTGTACAGAGTACCATTGAAGACTATAACAAACCTTTTATTTACATTTTATTAATATTTCTTTTCTCTTTTATAAACAAATTTTAATTTCAATATGAATAAATATGAATAAATTCCGAAATAAATTAAACTTTTCTACATAAAACTTCTAATTGATTAATATTAAACTTTTATGTAGTAATGAAACTTCTGAAAATATTCAAATTGAATAAAAAAATATGTTTGTTAAAAGAAAATTATCTACAATTTTTCTGATATTTTTTTAATTTTTAAATGTTCTGAGAGTTATTTTGTTTCAAACGATTTATTTAAATATTAATATATATATATATATATATATATATATATACACGTACATATATATATATATATATATACACATACATATATATATATATACACATACATATATATATATATATATATACACATACATATATATATATATATATATATGTATACAACAGTTTGAGTTTAAATTAACATTGCAGTTGACTGCAACTTTAACAGTAGTTCTGTAAATATCAATGATGAACTTCGTACAGAAGACGAAATAGTTTACAAATAAATAATGTATAGTGTTTAGCACTTCACTGTTAAATAATAAATGGCAAAATTACCATACGGTCGTGATACTCTGCTACATTAATTGAATAGTTATTTTAAGCAAATTGAAGAGAGATTCAAAGTGAAAAAGAACGAAAATGTAATCATTTTTGAGAAAAAACTTTTGTTTTCTATCATTTTTATTTTGAAAACGAAGAAAATACATTTACACTATTACAGTAATCCATACTGCATAAATCCCATAAATCGAAAAAGTATGTAAAAATGACAAAATCTGAGTGTTTTCTCGAGTACTATAAATTAATTTTAAACTATTAGTTACAATTTTTGGAAATAAAATTTTATAAAGTAAAAAAATTCAATTTTCGATAGCACACATGGAAAATAATAGATGTAAAACTATTAAAGAAATATATAAAAATAGAAACAGTATATTCAACAAATAAATTAAACAAATCTTCCTGATAAAAGATATATAATTATTATATATAGTTCTAAAATACGAAATATAATAAATTTGAAACTAGCATATATTAAATGTAAGCTGAGTAAACTTGGAAAAATTACTAAACTTTTCAATCAAAGCTCGTAAAGTACATTTATCTCTTTCAAACAGTTATATAATTATCAAGTTTTCAAATTATACCACATTTATATCATTTAGTATACTTCTATAAACATAAAATATACTTATATTTTCAAATAAATATTAATTTTTTGAATCTAATATAATTGTAATATTTTTTTTTACTTACAATGTATTTAAAATGTGGATACAAGGAGTATACAGAAAATAGTAATATATTTCTATCCAGTCGCTATATTTTTTTCTATTTAATTAGATTCGAATATAAAAAAATATAATTAAATAAATGTAATTCTTTTTACTTACAGTACGTCCTTTGTCCGTACGAATGCTGCACAAGCCTCGTCAGCTAATTGCTGATAACGAATATGTAATTACATGCGAGGCTGTTGGATCCAGACCAAAAGCACAGATAACATGGTCACGCGAAAACCGCAAATTTCGTAGAGGAAAGGTAAGTCTACATACTATATTTTTTCACTGTTCATTTTATGTGACTCCATTGCTTGTTTCTGAAATAAGAAAAGAAAATTATATATATATATATATATATATATATATATAAATGATTTTTATACTAAAATTGAAAATAATTTGAAAATAAATATCTAAGTATTTAAAATGTATAACATCAATAAATAAAAATTTAGATTTTTTAATGGTGAAATTTTGACAATGTTAATACATAAATTGTTCAAAACATGTTTGAATTTAAATTGAGTTAAGAGAAGAAACATTATCAGTATTCCTGATAGGAAAAGTTTATAAAGGTAAATTCAATCTCCACCAACGCATTTCTCTTGAGGGCTTCAAGAGGTTCATAACTGTATTGTCAACGTATCAAGCTTTTATTAAATAGAATTTATATAATAAAATGCACGTATATTAATAAATACACTCTCGTGAGGATAACTTTTCGTCAAATGGTTATTTTTAAACAATGTTTTTTCTTTACTGGAAGAAATATATGTAGAAGTATACGAGTAAGGTAGTAAAGTTTAAAATTATGAAACATTTTTTTAAACTAGATGCTCTACAAAATTATTTGGGATATTGACACCTACCACATCTTAAAACTGTGTAGGAAAACATATAAGTTTTGTTTATAGAACAACGTTGGTTATAAGGCTTGATATAAAATATTTCTTGATAAATGAACAAAGTTAATCATACAACTACAAAATATATTAGAATTATCAACATAAATTGATATATTTTCAAGAACTGTAAATGTAAAAAAAAATGTAATTTTGATATCTCTTGGAAAAATTCTTATCTAATTGCACTTAACAATATGTTTTTTTAAACTTCATTAAAGATCATGATATACTTAAAATATAAAATGAATAAATATAAACTCATACAGACTAACCTAATGAATTAGATACTAGTTTTTTTTTTAAAAAAAATAACGAAACTATATAGACAAAACTTTCACAGTTGTTAAATTGCTAGACTCGGATTTTTTTCCTTTCAAGGAATCCCTTTTAACTCTAATAATTTTTCATTTTCCAAGGATGGGAATATTATTTAAAATCATTTTTAGAAATGTTTTTACTGCATTTTATCTCACAAGTTGTCTAAGAATACTTATTAGTTTTAAAAATTGAAAATGGTTACAACTAGCAAGATACGATGAATATGATGAGTGTTTCATCGTTAAGGTTTGATTTTATACCAAATATTGGTTAAACATTAATGTCAAATGAAAAAAATGATTCAATGATGAATAATTAGCTTCTAGGGGTAGTATTGCAATCTTTTATGATAGTTTTTTTTTCTATCAAACACTTCATAATATCTTTTGAAGTAGTGATTGATCGTTTACTCTGCTGGAAGATATTTATGGTCCAGTATATATCCTTTCTTCTTATTATTATTAAACTAGGAGCATTCTTCTGCAGCTTTGGCTCTCATTGGAGCTCGTTGGATAAGAATTTCCAGCTCTGTGCCCATATCTTAGCCGGTCGTCCAAGTAATTTCTTTCCCGAAGGTCGTCCATTTTTACAAATGCGGGCAAATCGCTATCTCCCATCCTTTCTAAGTGGTTTCTCTTCCAGGGCACCTTGATATTTCTAGGACCACACTTCTGTTTTTATGGAAGGTAGACTGCTAACTTGCCTTCCAACCTTCCTCCTTTAACTGGGCTTAAGACCGACAATAGTTGCATCGGACTGCTTAATCCATCCGACAAAATTGTAGGAAGATTTAATATATCTACTGTTGAAAAACTCAATCTACATTGTTGTTCGCCTTGAAGTGTGAAATTATTTTCTTCTTCGAATAAAGAAGAATGGTCGTTGTACATCGAAAAATGTATTTTAAAATTATGGGTTCATAATAGTTTCTATCACAGGTCACTTGTAATAACAATTTTCTTAATTCTTTATATATATACTTCTTTGATAAAGTACGTGACTAGTGTAATTTTCTGGTTCCGTTTTCTGTTTCAGATTATTTGAAAACATTTGCATCAGAATATTTATCTCATCTTTATGCATTTCAATGTCCAAATTTTCAATTTCAATCTTTTTAATTAATTTCTTATTGGTGCTAAGCATCCCAGTTTAAATATCAGTCTAATATTCAAACGGTAATATCAATGAATACTTCATTGATATGGCAAAACATCACTGCAAATCAATTTTCAAACTATTTTGCTCTCTTCATCGATTTTTACATTAATTGAATTTCGAATCATTTTGCAAAGCTTTTCGACTAGTCATCTATATTTTATATCACTCAAACAGACAAGCATAATGTATAGTTGCGTCACAATAAACATTTTTGAAAATATCGTGTTTTCATTACTTAATCGGATTTGGCTAAAATTTTTATATCAATGCACTGCTCTTATCTATTTGTTGGTGTTGGTGATAAAACAGATTTCATATAAATAAATATAACACAACCATTATTTGACTCAAACTTACGGTCCTTCTTGGAACCTATAAAGACTGCGCTTAATAAATTTATTATATATTTATTAGCAGATGGAGTTTTTTTTATAATATTATCTTTATTGCTACAATTGATGTATATATATTTAATTTTTATTGGAATATATTTCAGTATCAATAAATTAATTGCATTTAAATAACAATCTTTGATAAAATATTGATTAGAAAATAATTTTTGTTTAAAATTTATTTTATACTGCTAAATTAAATAGTTCTTTTAGCTGATGATTCTGTGTTATAGTTTTTATATTCATCTAATTTTTAATATTAATAATCAGTACTTGGATAAGTAATTCAATATTTGAGAAATAGATTAATTATTAATAGTTAATCTGCAATAGTATAAAAATCGTTACTAAGTTTTAATATATATACACATAATAAACACTTGTAAATATAATCATTAAATATAACTTCATAAAATACTTTGGTAACGTTAAACACACTATAATATAATATAGATTTTCTTTCTTTGTTGCCTCTGTTATTTCTCCTTTTCGATATATATATATATATATATATATATATATATATATATATATATATATATATAATCTACGGTAGTCATTCGGCTTCTGTACAACACTTGAAAAGAATTTGAGTCAATACTAAGACACTTATATGACAGGATATGGAATTCCGTTGCCGTAGGTCGAACTAGGTCATGGTGCGTTGTTCGTATCTTTGTTAGTTACACAAGTGCCGATACGTTCGTCGCATACGACGGTATGTTATCAGATCGATAGTCGTGCAAGTGGAGAAAGTTGCGTTTGAGGATTTCTCATTAAAAGTTTCAGTATAATTCGGGACATATCTTCAAGATATTCCAGTTACGAAATATCTGGAAATATATGATATATATATATATATATATATATATATATATATATATATATATATATATGAGTATGTGTTGATATGAAGTACATCTACCAGTCTAAATTAATGTTTTTTTTTATTTCGATATCTAAAAGGGGAGATCAAGCGCAAAGTTATTTTATTTGTACGTCAATTTAATAAAGTGAAAGTTGTAGAAATACTTTCTATGTAATTGTATGAAAGTTTTATTAATTATATGTTTTATCAATAAAAAGTATCTTTCATAACTTGATATAAATATTCATATTACTATTAATAACTCTGAATAAATTCAAGAGTTGTTTAAATATTAATTCGGTTCATAAAATCACTAGTTTATGATTGTTTATAACAGTCGATTTCAAACTTTTTAATTGAGGAACCTCCTAAAATGTATTGGTTGAAATCCATGTGGTTCTCGAATGAAATGAACAATTTTTATCAAGTCAAAGTCGTTTGCAATCAATATTCAATAAATTTGTAAACTACTTGTAAGAGTTGTAATATATACTTGTGTTTATAGACAATATTTATACAAAAGTAGTAAATATATTATAATGTACGTAGTATTTTGAAAATAGTACAATAATGCAATACATTTTTCAAGGAAATAATTCAGCCTTCAATAATAACGAAAAGATGAATAATACTATTTTTTTGAAAAATATGCATATCAGTCTATTATTTGTTTAAAATATAGTTAAAAATTAATTTTTCACTCATACTATAAATAATCGTGAATCTAAAAACAGTGTATTTTCAAAAATGTTATGTATTAGGTGTTAAAACTAATTCGCTGCTTTTTTTATAAAAAAAACATGTTTACAGACAAATGGAATACATTTCAATATTCAAAATATCTCCAATTATTTGGTATAATTTTATTCCACTTGTCGGATAACTGACAAATCCCTTGCAACAAAAAGATAGAGGCTTTTTGTTGATGAATTTTTAATGCATTTAGGGACTTATTTCACTGTTTTAGCATTTTTTGCATGTTTTATGCATTATAGCACCTTCCTCAAAGCTAAACAATTCATTTCCGCAGCTTCAGAAGCATTTTTTTCAACTATAATGCAAAAAGTATGCAATGTCTAATATACTGATTTTCGAGCACCATCCTGTTCATTACAGTTGTGTTAAATTATGCTATCTTCTTGATAAAGGTATAAATTATTTTTAAATTTTAAAGTAGTGTATAGTTTTAAATAATAACATTTTTAAAGCACTTAAAATCATAAAATGACAAAATAATTTTTAATTTAAAACAGAGTTAGGATTGATTCAATTTAAAGGCACCGAATTATTTTTACACTTAATATTATATTATTTTCAAAATGTTGCTTATATTTTGGGGTATCTATAACTGCGAGATAGATATAAAATATATAGAAAGTTATGGATAAAATTTATAAGAGTTAGTATCTATATTTTTAAAATCTTGATAGAAGACAACCTTTGACTTGATAGTAAATATATTTAGTTTCATAACTATAACGAATTTGATATTCCTGTTTTATGAAATTTCTCAATTAATAATAGTAAAAAAATGAATACATGTGTCTAGAATGACAAATACATTCCAAATTTTAAATAAAATTTAGTCTTTAGATTTCTATTTACTAATTTTATTTTCCAAGTTATTATTTTACGTTTAAATATTAATTCCGAATAAATTTCTTTTACTATATGTAATATAAGAGATATTTAAACTCCATTTAATATACGATTAAATAGTACAATGTTGAAAAAGTGATAGTAATTAAAATTCACAATTATAAGTTTCTTCAGTTCAACTTCTCGAATGATTCATTTTATGTGTATGTATATATACTTTTTCGATATTCCAAATACAGTAGATTAAAAGGTCACCTTCACCTATAAGCAATATACGTAGAATCTGAGTAAAAAGCATTTTCGATTTCCCTTTTGTTGTTTGCTTTACGTTTACACTTGACGTCGTTCTAGTATAGTACATATAAAGGCAACTCGGTGACAATGCATTAACCCTTCCCTGTACTCAAACATCATGAAGAACATACATATAGATACCATGCGCACACATACGTATACAAATACATATATAAAACGAAGCCCACGTTCAAACCGCATGAATTTACTGTATATTGAAATGAAATGGTGAAACTTAAAATGACTTTTTACATTTGTAAACATTGCTGAAAGATTAATTATGTTGGGTATGTTGATGTTCATGAAATGATAATTAATTTATGCGAAAAATATTTGACTACAAATTAACCATCAGATTTAAACAATATTTTTCGGAAAAATAAGTGTTTTAAATTTCATTGTATTAATTTTTAGATTTTAAAAAGTTTAAGATATTCATCCAACTATTCTTCAATTTAAGTTGTCTTTCATTAAATACCAAAATGCTTTCATCTTTCATAGTCCAATTAAATTAATGAATAAATATAAAGCAATATCACAAAGTGAGTTTTCAAACTGGCTGTTTTATTTTCATATTTAAAATTGTTGATTATATATAATATGTATGTATGTATATGTATATGTATATATATATATATATATATTATAATTTTAAATAAAAATTATATCTGATACGAATTTGAATTTACTCATTATATATAAATGATTAATTTTATTTTATTACCCCTATCTTTAAAACAGTCTGTTTAAAAGTGAAATGTGTACAATTTTTAATATAACTCTCATGATACATTTAATAAATTTAATTTATAACAGAATGCTTATGCATTAAAGATTTTTCTAATTTATATATATATATATAGATAGATAGACAGATAGATAAACAATAAAATTATATAAAACAACATTTTAAGCATATTGAAACCAGTAAAATTTTATAATAAAATTATTTGTCAAGAATATCCAGCAAAAATACTATTAAAAATGTTAATAATTCATTAGTAAATATTTAGTTCCTATTAATCTCTGAGATCAATACTAGCAATCATTAAGAAGACTAATAAATATTAGTCAATCACTCGATGGTTATAATCATTGATTAACTGATTTAACCAGAAAAAAAATTGTCTTTTGTAAAAAGTAAAAACCCATTTTTAAATACTACACTTTATTAATAAGTGATATTATACAATTTTTAATATTTTAAAATCCGCTTTTAAATAAACAGAAAACTATTCAGGGAAACATTGAAAAAATCTTAAAAATACAGTATTTGTCTCAATATATAAGAAAAACACTACGTATTTCGTGAAAAGTTAGCAAACTGTTTCTCTGAAATTAAATAGTGCTAATATTACATTTACAGGCAATAAACTAAATTAAATGTAACGATAAGGTTTCTTAGATATTCGCTACAACGATACCACACACACACACACATACCAAAATATACATTTATTTGCACGTAGAGAGAAAAACCTAAGTTCAATTCAGTTAAATTACATCGGTCAATACGGATGCGAAAAGCAACTGGAGAGTATTTCTCCATCGTCTGACAGTTATGGACTTTGGAAGTTGCTGGTGCATCTCTTATAGAACACCTTTATTCTCACACCATACGCCCGCAAAAGGACAAAATATATAGTTACGACGTAAGGATGCGAACCACCACGACCACCATTTGATACCTCTATGTGTTATAGATATATAGAACGTTCGAATGTGTCTTTGTTCAGCACGAACGTTTGACAATTCGTGCGAGTAAGACGAAATGATGTAGCAAATATTAGACGAAACTTACATACTGAAACATCGACCGAAGACATGGAAAGTTTCTTTACTCGTTTGGGAGAAACTTTTACGAGAGTTACCGCTGAACTCGTCTTTCAACTAGTTTATGTTTTATGGTTCTGCAATGATGATCCATTTTTTGTTTGCAATTTGCAAATCGTCTATTCAACTGATCGATAAAATTATGCAAAAGTTAAATTGTCGTTTAGTTTTATTAGAACAACGTGTTGAACATTATAAAATATCCATATACATATATATATATATATATATATATATATATATATATATATATATACATACAAACAATAATTTTTATTTGCTTAATACTAAAAATATTAAAGTTAAATATTTTGCTTATTAAAAAAACAAGAAACATTTTTATAAATCATATTAATTTATAAATAATAATAATTATACTACTTGTATTCGTAGTTATAGAATATATACTCAGTCTATTCGATATTATTTACGAACCAAAAAATATCATTTTACATATAAACAATATATAGTATTTTTGAAGCTGTACAAATACTAATTAATCAAAATATATGGTATCAAAATATGAAATATAATTATTTTTTTAATATATTGCTATTTTTTATTGAAACCTATTTATTATATACTATGGTAACACGTAAAATATTAATTAAATGTAAATTTTTAATACAAAAAAAAACATTAAAACACCCAATATTCAAATTTTCATTTCTGACTAAAATAATATTATTTTATTTAAAGTTAATTGTAATAATATTTAAATGTATGAAATGTATCTATAATTTTAATAAAGTAATTTCAATTAATACATGCTTATAACGTATAGCAAAGTATTGATCGCTTAAAATTGTAATTATTGTTAATTAAACATCCAATAGTTGCTTAAAATTGTATAAATAAGCACAGATGAATATATATGTATATATATATATATATATAGTAAAAGAAACAGAAAAATCTATGTAGAAGTTCAACTTTAAAATCTCCACTTTTCGTGACATAAAGTATGTATTAGAAAATCCAAAAATAAAAGTTTTAGACCCTTTTCAATCTCGTTACTTTCTGTTCAAAAGTGTTTAAGCTTCTGGGTCACTTAACATCTTAAGTATCTGTTTACTTCTATAATGTTTATAAATTGAATTGAATACTAAACGAAAAGCTATTAAACTACCAAGTGAAAATATATTATAATAAATACATTTTCAACTACAATATGTTATCGATTTTATATTTATAAGGACAAGTTTAAATTGAGTATTGAAAGATTTTTCCGTTAATAAATATGATTATAATAGTATTAATTCTGATTTATATTAGAGATCCATTAGGTTAACAGTTTAGAGTTTGAATCACTTCTAAGCAAATTATCTATTAATAATTTAAGAATATTACATTGAGGATAAGTTCGATAATCGCTTTTAATTACAAATACTATTACAGCTACTTTAAACATCAAATGTGATAATTATAAGACACGTTTAAAATATTCTTCAAATTTCCAAATAAATAATTTATCTTAATTATTAGCATTAGTTGAATAATTATTAGCATTACATTTAAATTAAAATAAGAAACATGTTATTTTTAATGAAATGTTAAATATTTTTTATTCAAATTTTTTATTTATAATATTTTTCCCAATATCGTCAATATCGAGTTCGTATTTCCTGTAACCAATTTAGAATTTCGCTATATCTTAGTACTTTGTTAAAACAAATACTTTTTTTAACTAAACTTTATACGTTTAAAATTAAATTGTTTTATGTCACCTGTTAAAATATTTATTGAAATTAGCACTTAAATTCAGAAGTAATTTTATAAAAACAAAATTTCTAATATTTAATTTCAACAAAATGTGCTATAACTTGAATTTGATATAAATTACTTATTTACAAGTAATCTCTTCACACATATAAATAAAATAAATATTAATTTCGAAATCAAACATTTTATTTCCATTTCCATTAATGTGTATATTCCTGGATACTGAAGAAATATTCGAGTACTAAACTGAAGCAGTTTTGTACACAATTCCGTACTTACTAAAAATATTCAAATTGCAAGTACAAATTTAATTGAAAATCGTAATCTAATGTTTACAAAAAATAATTAATCTAAGTAAGATAACAACCCATACGACACGCGACTTAAACAAAATAAATCAACACATGGAATCTTGTCAACAAATTTCAAACTTTATCACTGTAATATGTAATATGTGTTTATATTCGAAAAATTTGCATACTTAGTTATTACGAACAATAAATATTTTGAAATATTCTTGACAAAATGTAATTACGGTACGTGAATCAAATCATAATTTTGTATACCTACATCAAACTACACTTATTTCCAAGGACACAGAACAATCTTTCATGTGAATATTTCATTAAATGTCATTTAATGTAAAATTTTCGCTTTGTACAAGTTTTCGTAAAAGGTTTGAAATTATATCAATGGATTATATATATATATATATATATATATATATATATATATATATATTATATAAATGTCTGCGTATGTATGTTTTCGGCAATAGTCGGTCTGGTATTTTTTTATATTTCAATGACATAAAAGTAAACATTACTATTAAAATTACACTTTGAAGACGAAATCGAGCTTCCTTTAATGTGACACTAATATACAATATTACAAAGAAATTCAATTGTATGTTATAAAAAAAAGTATTTATACTCTTTTATTTTTTCATAAATAGAAGATTAAATATTAGAAATTGGTCTACCAAAAATATACTTGAGAGAATTTTAAGAAGTTTCATTATCATTAAAGGTGTTTAATAGAAAGGAAATTGTTTTTTGTAAAAAATATTTTAATTATCAATTGGTGAATTAAAAATATAGTTACTATTTTATTTTTCGGAGTATATGACACTTTTTCAAAATATAAGAAATGTTCTGTTAAATCTTATTTATTGAACCTTTATTTTGTGAAAATCTATAACTTGTATCTGGACATAATATTTAATACTAGTTTTTATTTATGATGAAAATCATAAGATAAAGGAGCCATTTTTTCAAATTTAAATTAAAAATGTTAGAGTAAGATACATAGGAATTTAATGGGAGTACATATCGTGCTTGTTTTTTATCTCATTATGTAAGTGTTTAAGGCACTTATAGCAGTATATATAAATATAATCCCTGATAATAAGAAAATGTCTACTAGAAATGCAACCAGCCTCAGATTTATTTCTATGCTATAATATATTTTGGATGTCATGAACAGTATTATCTGCAATGTTACGAGGCAATGATATTTACCTAAAAAACTACGTACATCTACCACTTTTCCTGAGATAGCCATTGTCTTTCACAAATCTTTTTTTCACTTTATCGCAAATCGTAAAACTTAATTTAAAATGATAAATATATCTAATCAAAAATGATAAATGTTTGATTAATGGTTATTTTTAACTATTACTTATGCACATATCAACAGCAATTTCATCATCCATAAAGCGATAAAATGTAGAAAAATCTGTACTTACTATATCATTTTCTGATATTTTTTATTTCTGTGTCTTAGACATTTGATAATAATCGCATATGCATGAATTGTAAATTCCAAAATTCAAATAAACAACAAATAAAAATTATCTATATCGGGTTATTAGCATTTTTATTCAGAACTTTTTTTAGTGTTTGTGAGGAAGTCAAAAATTAAGAAATATGGAGATGTTTCCAGGTCATTTATTCTGATTTGGTTTCAGATCTGAAATGGAATCCAAATATCATTTTCTGTCCTTGATATGTAAAGAGACTATTATGTTTGCACGAGTTATTATTTTACCATCTGAGTTAGCTCTTCGATCTGAAGAATATATTTATAACCAAAATCATTTCAATTTTTATTAAGAAATTGAAATAAATATTGATTATTATTCGAAGTAAAGAACATAGATAAAATATTATTAAATTAAATATCAGTAAGAAAAAAAAACTATTCATCATGAATGATTATATGTATATATATATATATATATATGTATGTATGGATAGAAAAACTTAATTAAAATTTATATTTAAGTGTCATATAACGAAATTATAAAAATTTATTAGTACAATTTATTCTTTTATATTTTTACTTTTCTTTTATATCTTCTTTAAATATACTTTATAACATGAACACAAATAGCTGGTAGTAAAAATAAAAAGAAGTGGTTTTATACTACTGGAACTTGAAATAAAAGTGCAGTTATGAAAAGAAATATTATTAGAAAATATTTTGAAATGTTCGAGCTTGAAAAAACATTACTTAAAGTATGTTAATATCGACCAATTTCGAATCCAATATCCATTCTACTATAAGTGACAAACACTTTGTCTCGAAAACTGTAAAACTAGACGAGTATTACTTCGACTACTTTGTATCTATGCAGAAAATGTGCTTGTCTAGCTGGAGGTGGTAAATGTAGAACCAAACTTTTATCACCATGTCATTTTATCAATGCTAATGTAATAGGTTCCGATATCGAACAGGAATAAAACTCACACGGACATATTGTACTCGTGTCCTGTCGATCTCTTTTTCCTACCACCATTCTTTTCTGCACGGTATCTATGCACAAATACTGTTTCGCATGTCAAGCTACGATACTAAAGCGAGAACTTTACAGACTGCAAAAAATCTACATCTCAATGTAAGAATTGTGTGTGTGGTTCATTTCGTATTGTTGTTGTTGTCGACGTTTTAGATGCGTTTCGATGTGCGTGTATGCATATTACACAACGTTACTGGTCTGTAGTAGTTTGTACTACTAGCACAAATAACCTGTTTCCCCAGACCACTGAAAAATCTACCACCGTCACATTTCTGCACACACGCATCCTTTCTATTTTCCTGCTTGATGTTGTTCGTTCGTTGGAATTTTGTCTCGTTGTGTCGTAGGAATTTTTAGTCATGGGTATTTTTGTACAGGGTAGTAATGTGATCATTTCTAGTTTTATGTACAAATACATGTCTTATAAATGACAACTTTATCACAAAATTATAAGTAAAACATCTCTTTTTAATAATCAATCAAATTATAAAGTCTTGAAATAATAATAAATACATTATCCATGATAAAAGTATTATAAAAATATAGAACAGATTTTCCAGTTGTTATCAATATGAACGAACTAAATAATGTTCTAAAGTATCACTGGATACATTATTAAAGTATCTCATCGATTTAACAATTAATAATGGCGTTTGCGCTTCCAATTGTAAGCAAAAGTGTAATAATTTTGAACAGAAATAAGACATAACATTATTGATTATAAAGATTCTCAGTAAAAGACAAATAATAGTTATTAATTGAATCACAATCATTAAATAAATATTCTCTGAATATCATAAATACTGCGAAACGTAAAACTAACATTTTTGTATATTTTTGTATTCGTGAATTTTTGTAAAATTTTCTTGTTTTTTAAATTAAAAAAATATCTATTTCAGATCGTCGAAGGTGGAAACGAGACTGTTGTAACCAGTTCGGTAACATTCGCTCCCGTCCCAGAAGATGACGGCACTATTCTCAAGTGTCTTGGAGACAATCCAAGTCTACCGGGAACTGGAATCGAGGACACTATTTTACTTAACGTTGTTTGTAAGTGTAATACTTCATTTATATTGTTTCTTCTTAGTTCAATTAGAAAAACATTTCAATTATTCAATTCAGCTTTAATTAAAAAAGGGAGTTTTCCTCTAGCTTATCTTCGTTTTACTTCAGTCTTTGCGTGAATTGCATAGTTACATGCAACATTAGACATATACAAATGTGTGTATGAATGTACACAAGACTATAATACGTACATTAGAGTAGTGTGTAATTTAAAATAACAGGAAATTTATTCTTTATATTAAATGGGTTTTTACAATAATTAATGTTAATATGAAACTAAAATTAAAATAATCGCTATTCCCTTTTTTACACTAAAAAAGTATTATATTTGATACATATCTTTGCAACAAATATGTTTACGTATTTAGAGAAAAGATCATTGTTTGATAATTTCTTAAACATTAACCGTTTTGTTATTTTTTCTCTAAATAACTCAAGAATATAAAAAAAAACTAAATAGTATTAAAATAATTTGAAAGCATGTATTAAATTAAAATACATACATGAAAAATATTCATTGATAACATCAGTGTAATAAAACGATTATTTTATTTGAAAGGGGGATATATGTCAATAAGCAGGTTGAAAAAATATATATAATGATAGATTACCGAAACGTTAATTTCTGCATCCGATACAGTTTAAATACACCTCTAGGCCCATAAATATCCCATTAAATTTTATCGATTTGCGGGTACTTGTTCAGTACACATGTTTCACTCCCATTTGGTACAATAAATAAATAAAGTACCGGCAATGCGTCACTTTTTAGGGAAAGTTGAGTAATTCCGACGAGATTAGTATAATGTTAGACCCCCAATAGAGACAAATGATTCATAACAGTGCTATAGGTTGTTGAGAAAAAATATATTAGTCAGTCACGCACGTTAATGTTTATTTCTTTATAATCACCTGTATAAATCTTTAGTTTTATGGACGGGTCTCTCTCTGCTTTTCGGTTCGTTAATTTTTGTATGTTGTACGACGTGGGTTTTAATAGTTCAATTCAAATATGAATTCAGAAAATGCAGGTGGTAGGTCTGCTTCTATGAACCGGTGATTTTATCTGCTTATCTTTTGAACATTGTTCGTGTTGCATTTTGTACTTACACCATGTATATATGTATATATATATATATATACATATATATATATATATATATACTCATAGATAACCTAAATCTAATATCTCAATAGTAGACTATAAATAATACATATTTAAGAAAACGAAAACGAACTACATGTTATTTTTAGTACAGTTAATGGGTGTAACAAATATTAAACTACTTTTCACATAGAGTCTATAAAACTTAACTACCTGTTTTTAATATTTTAAAATTTTTCCTTTCATAAAAATTCTGTAATTTGTAGGCAATGATTATCATTATGTAAAAAATACTTGAACAAAATTTCCGTGGCAGATATTTCTGAATATAAAAGTTAATATTTTATATCCTACCGTTTATTGATTTAGATATATACTTTAATATTTCAATATTTATTTGTCAGATACAAAAATTTTTTTTAGCAAATAAAACGATTAATTTCGAATAATTAAAAAAAGTAATTTGAAAAGATAATTAATAATACTTTTAAGAATAAAATTATTGTGTTTTGAGATAATAGAATATTTTATCAATATAATTAGTAAAATAAAAATATTATATTAAAAACAAATGCGTTATGTATTTGAAATTCTAACTAACATTCAGAACTCCTTATAAAACGAATTTTTATCAATAAATCATCTACAATGTCTATATTTGTTACAAACATCTATAATTCTTTAGAAGAAAAATTATAGAAATTATTTTGAACAAAATTTTCTACAAATTTAAACAGTGTGTTCTATTCATTTTTGCATTGCATCACATGTTTTTATTAAATTATCATTCAAATATATAAAAGCAAAATAATGTTTTATGTTGAAACTATTTGTTAGGTTGGAAGGAAAATAATTGTTGTTCTTGTTTTATGAATTCTAACTTTATTTTTTTTAATGAAAGTGTCATTTCATCGTGTTTATGTTAATATCATTTACAAGTGTACTTTTTGGTTTGTATTTTGGTAACATCGATATTGTTCAAAACGGGGGGTAAAGTAGAAGAAACTGCTCGTAAACTAAACGATGCTTTTGGTGTGGATACTGTTAAGGAACGTATGGTGCAATGGGGGTTTCAAAAAATTAATGATGGGGACGAGACCGTTGAAGATGAAGAAGGTCGCGGGCGTTCTTCTTCAGGTCATACAACCAACTGAAGGCATTAATTGAATCAAAACCACGAACAATAATTCAAGAGCTTGCACAAAAGTTAGCCGTTAGTCATCCAACAGTTCTGGCCCACTTAAAACCACTTAAATTAAAAAATGTATATAAATCTGAAGATCATACCGCAATTAATTTTCTATCAACCTAATATAATCTTCTTTGTTTATTGTTTATTTTTGGATTTTTTATCTCTGTTGGGATTACATTATACAAAAATGAATGGGATATACTGTTGAAGATTAATATTATTCTAGTGTTTGGGTGCTATAGATAAAATATTTGTTATATTCAAATATGCTTCAGTTTGAATTACCCATCGAGTTAAATTATTCAGAAGGTATTCAAGTTTTCGATATGAAGTTGTTATTCTTTTTTAGACACATTAAATATTTTAAAATCAGTAAAATTTTGAATATTTTAATTTTTACTCCTGTTAAATTATTTTCTTGTAATTTATTTAAAAAAAGGGACTGATTTTTCAATTCAATAACAATATAATTACGTACTATTATTGTTATATATAATTTAAGATTATTGATTTAATTAAAATTACATGTTTTTATATTTACTCTTTTATATTTTATCTAAGTATGTTCTGTTTTGGATTTATAAGAAGTGAAATATTTATGAATATTTATTAAATTCCAAAACAATCCGTCGTTTTTTTCATTAAAAAAAGTCTTCAAAGTATATATGTTATTATTTTTCTACAATGAAAAATAATATGAACTTAATTTCCGTTTTAATATCAATGATCGATTATCCAAAACGCTAACTATATTTGGTATAAATCATACTTTCTAGCTGAATGTTTTGCATTTATAAAGAAGCACGAGTATGTTTAGCTTGAGCTGTCATGAAACTGTACGTATTCAAATAGTAGAGAGCTTTTAATAAAATGTATATATATATATATATATGAAATTATATGTATATATATATATATATATATATATATATATATATTAATATAGCAAAAAGAATAATTATAGGCTTTTCACGCAAAGTCAAATAAAATTAATATTTGTAATTTATGGAGTGTATATTTTCAAGATGTCCCATTATTAAATAGAATATGAAATCGTCCGACGCTCAAATATAAAACATCCAAAATCCATATCAGTGAGAGAGTTTACAGCGGCTATATTTCAGATACGGTATGATTCATTGAGACAGGTATTACCACGAAAAAAATAATAGTAATATCCATAAACGACATTGAATTTTTCTTTAGGCAAGACTAATACTGTCTCCGCCAGACACAAAGCAATAATCTTCGCTATTAAATAAAGTGATTCACACACAAGCACCGTACAGAAATTTCGTTTATATATATAAACACACACCCTCTCACACGCAATAATATAGGTCTGATAATTAATGTCTATTGGCTCAGGTTAATTTATTACGTGTGCACATGGCATTTTCCATACAACATATTGTTTTTAACCATGCTATGTGTTTTACAAGACGTTTTCACAGTTGTGGATTGGACGTTGAATTATAATTGGTCGTAAATATTCGTACATGTGGAAATTTGTGTATTTCGATGATGAATTTTTTATCTGTATTATTCTTTTTACATGACATATGAACATGGCTGAACAAAATTTATATATATAGATATAATATTGGAATGAAAATAATCTTGATTTCTATTTCGACTATTGGTTGATAACAAAAAAATTGTGAAACAAATTATCACTAGTATATTTTTTTATAAAAAATCTTTTTTTGATCAAATAAATTTCACTTAAGAATTTTTTAACTATTGAATATTAACATTTCATTCTTGTCAAACAGAAAGACTGATAAAAAATCAAATACTCAAAATTTATTTTAAATATTCATTTTATTTTTTTTGTTAATAAAACATTGATATCTGATATTAATTATAATTATACGACTTTCTAGGTTTTCATTATCAAAGACCCTGAAGGTTGAAACTACTAAGGAAAAAATATTACCGTACATTAAAAAAAATAAATTTCTATGAATCAGTCGTACAAATTGAATTTTTAAAATGATAAATCTATTTGAATGGAAATTAAGTGAAAAATATAGCTATGTCTCTACGAAACAATTCAATAAATAATTAAGTATTACATTATAGTAATTATTTAAGTTACATTTTCTACTCTTCCATTCTGAAAATGGTGGCATCGTCACTAAATGCGTATAAAATAAATTGATCAAAGTTAACATTAAGTACTTGTTAAATATGTTTAAAAGGAGAATGATGATAATTTTTAACAAGAGGGAAGAAAAATTTGATATGTAGAAACAATCAGTTATGAAACTGGCATTATCTTTTATAAATAAATTAGTCTCAACAAAGCACAGAGATATTTTTTCTACTGGAAAAATAATTGATTGGTCACAATTTTCTATAAGCAAATATTTAAGATGATTTCATGAAAATGCACATAAATAATAATGGAAATTATCAATAATTAATTATTGCATATTTAAATTGATATATATATATATATATATATATATATATATATATATATATATATATATATATTACACAAGTAAAAATTAATTTGTGAAAATAAATTTAGTCTCAGTGTCAAACATTTCAGTTGTTAATTTATCTTTTTAACATTACCTTGAATGAACAGTGAATATTTAATATTTGATAAATTTGATTCGCTTTTCTGCTTATTTTAATTTATAATGCTTATTTTTTTAATTTTTCTTGATTAAAATATTTGGAAACAGATTTTAAATTAATTATTTAAAACAGAATTTGTTAATAGTATAAATAATAATAAAAAAAATTATTTCTTAATATATTTATTTTATAGACATTTACGTTTCAATTATTGATTAATATTATTTTTGATTTATTTATAAGTTTTATTTGAAAATTGAATAAATTATATCATTTATATCTGTTTATTTTACTAACATAATTACTTAATTAAATTCTTCCTTTTTCAGATTGCTGAATTTGCTTTTATTGCTGTTAAATGAGATATTAATTTGTAATAAAAATAGAAGAGGTGTGAACACCTGGATTAGTACTTCAATAAATGTACACAATTAAAAAAGTGTTAAATATATCCCCTTTAAATTTCGTTTATATATATATATTCATATATAAAAGTGTTAAATATAGAATAATAAATGTACGCACATGTGAATTTTGAACGATATGTTTATATAAAACAATAACGAAAAAAAATATGTGAAAACATGAACATGAAAATAAAAGTTTTTTTTATGGAAAAGATAATATACGCGAAAGGGAAAATTAAAATTGTCATAAATTTCACACAGGAGACATGAATCACTCACCTTTTGCAAAATCGACAGAGCTTTTAGTTTTTTTTATGAGCTTGTGGCACGCATACCTATACGTCGTTTCCTGACTGTTATTTTTTCTCCCCTCAGTCCGTGTGCATATAAAAGAAATAAAACGTGTGTTATCTCATCGTACTCTGATTTTGTGTGTTCTTTAAGAGATTAAAGACATCGGTTTTGTTTAGGGGTTGTTTGTACCCGGTTCTTGAAATAATTGTATTAAGACATGTGTGGAAGAATTATAGGTTCCTCGAACGGTGCAGGTTTGAGGATGGCACGGGTTGAAATCTTTAAATTTGAATTAAAGTGGACTGTGATTTATATTAGCGATTGAGAAATTGGTTTTCTAAAGTGATTGATGACAGATTCTTTAAATAATCGTATTGAGATTAATGTTTAAAATTGTATTAGTAAATTGTGTTTATTGATTATTTAAAATTAGATTTATATAAGATTTTTTTATAGTTAAAATTTTCAATTTGATGAAGAAATAACATGCATTTAAGGAAATTAAATAGTATTAAATCTGAAACGGAACATCTAGGATATATTTTGGGTGTCGTTTAATGTCTATATTAAAAAATAAATAATTTAAAAAATATACACTTTTAAATTGTACAAGTAAAATTGCTGAAATGAAAAGAAAACGTTAAATGTTTTATACTGCCGATAAATTAATATTTTTAAATTTTTTATGATTTCGTTACGACGAAGAAAAAAATGTTTTTTATATATAACAACATACGAATGCTGTAAAATCTGCCACGTAAAAAAATGACAAATGAGACGGGCGTGGGGCGAAAAAAAATGGGCACGGCTCAGAGAAAAAAAATAAATTTTACATAATTTACAATGCAATATAAATGTCAAGACATCAAACCTCGCGCGCACGGTATGACACGTTTAGCGAAAATATTTTTTCATTGTGACGATTTTGCCAAACTGCTCATAAATCCGCTCGAACTTGACGTATAATTTTTTTTTGTTTAGTCAACGTCAATCTAAGAGGGGTAACTATTCATCCCCGGTAACGGTTCTATAACAACAACGACAACAGCGGCTCATTCTGCCATCGCACGATGCGATACACAGCGACAATCGTTCCCGTTCCAAAACGGCTATGATCCCCCTCGCGGGCCCCCGCCGTGTCGCCGTTTGTGCTACTCTCTAGCTGTATAGTACATGTCATTGCATGCGAATTTTATATGTCAAAGCTGGCGTTGGATTTTTTATTTCGTTTACAGAGAGGAGGGTGTATAATAAAGGAGGATACATGCCAGGAAGGATTCTTAACGGAATACATCTTCCTTGCAAAGATAGCGTCTAGTTAAAATGTCTGTACAAATTCGAAATTCAAAATCAGGTGAGCTGATCGACTACTTACTAAGATTGGATCTTCCCTTCGAACTAAACTTAACAGATTCCACTCCATAAAACACAACTGAGAACTATTAACTTATCGGATCATTGATCTGGAAAAATTTCATTGTAAGGGGTAAATTTTCAAGAGACCACTTAAGTTTGATATTGGTACCAAATTTCATACAATTTATTAAAGTCGTATTGTTAGAAATGATCCGATTTAACTAAAAGCTATCTAAATTTGTGATGTGATAAAATTAATTAAATTATAACTTCATAATAACTTCTATAAATTTTCATTATTGATTATAATCCATTACTTTTATTTCAATAATTTTTAGATCCACGCATAAAATATACGTTTTTAATGATGACTAATATTCAGATTTAATTAAAAAAAAACTAAAATTGACAAATAGCAAATAGTTTTAATGGATTATTACTTCTCAATCGCTTTAAACTTTCAAAAATTTTAATAAATTCGTTCATTTATATTATAATATATCAAATAACATATCTTAATTAAAGGGTATAAAATGAATACGCGTTTTTTAATATATTTTTATTTGTTGCTAATCGAAATATGTTTAACTAGTTTATAAGTTTTAAAACATTGTCATATAAATCGACATGAATATTTCTCGGTGATAGAAAATTAAAGTCTATTTTACAATTAATTATGTTATTTTTGAGGTATAAATAATGTTGATTATCAAAATATTAATAACCTTATGTTTAAAGGAAAACAAGGTCGAAATATTTATAATGAAAATACAATAATAAGCACAAGTAAATAATAATTGAGTTATTTACAAGTACAAAAATATTGTACGATTTTTAATTTCTTTGTCTAAGAAAATTTTGAACAATTATATACACTCCCAAAAAATATTTTTAATCACCAAAATAACAAAAAATAGAAATGTACATCCATAAAATTAATTATGAATCTATATAAATTGATAATAAATTTATTTTATTCAAATTTGTTAATACAATAGCATAAAAATGAACAGAGGATGATTTTTTTATCTAAATTAAATAATCTACGTTTATTTTATTGCAAAACTGAATAAAATAATCGTGTGTATTCGAAAAAAGTATTAAAATAATCCAAAATGATTATAAGTTAGAAACATTTTTTTATGTTTTCAATAAATATCAAAAATAACGAAGATGTTTTAATATATAAGAATATAATGACAATGTTTTAAGTATAAAGAGTTCCAAATTAAAATATTTATTTTTTTTAGTTCCATGTAAACAAATTGGCCCTTTTTTAAACTTTATAAAAAAGTAATATCAGTCTTGTTAGTCAATGTAATGTATTCAAACATTGGATTTATTCATTTTCTTATTAATTTATAATTAACAATATCTTTATAAAATTTCATTATATATTTTTTTAAAGTCACATAAACGAAAACGTTTGAAATATAATTTTTGATACTGTGTCTATTCACTTTACAAAAATTTTTGTTCACAAGACATAATGACAAAGGTATTTTTCAAATTTTGAATTATTGACCATTGATAATACTGAAAATAGCTTGAGAAGATTTTCAAGACGATTTATTCATCTCTATAGATAAAAACTGTTGTAAGGTATAGACAAAAACTGTTTTGTTCTGTCAGGATGTACTCGTATATGATGGATCGTCATTAAAATCTGTATGAGCAATCATCATAATAACCAATTATCAAACATTTTGATTGGAACAAATATGGTATAGAAGCTCGAAATTAGATTGTTTCAAAATTTTAAAAAAATTGGACAAAAATAAATTTTGTAAATTATCGGCTTACATCTCTTTATCTATCTATCCATCCATTTATCTATCTATCTCTCTCTATATATAGAAACTATTTCAAAAATTAAAATTTATTACCAAACATAAAGCTACTGTTTGATATAAAATGTAAAAAATTCTGAATTATTTTCATTGTCTTTTTCTAATAATTGTAATATATAATTCTATAATAATAATTTGTAATCTTGTTTATCGATTATAAAGTATCATTTTTTCTTAATTACGGAATATTTGTTAAATTGTTCTTATCGAAATAAAAGAACATATTTTCAAATCATTAAACACGATCAATATTAATTTAGAAATAATACAGTTAAAAATATAACAATTTGAAAAAAAGACACGTTAAAAGAATAATTAATATTAAATCGTTTTTTATTCATATTAAAACCATTGTATTTGCCACATACATATTTTATTTGTGCAGCTGCAAAACGCACAAATATTTAATGAATCAGTAAACCAATTGCGGCGGCAGCGACGTCGACGGTCGTCCTTTAGAGCAAGCGGTCGATTCCGGTGTACCGAATGTGGAATCCGACCGCTCAACTTATATTTACGACATCTAAATTTCTTTCCACAAGCCATGCCTGTGTATATATTAGGTAATTTACATAAAACGAAGTGTGTTGCGTTATTCAGAGCGACGTTTTGACGATGCACGTCTAATCACGTTGAGATACAGAGTCGAAAGCTCGACATCGCACGAAATGCTACCTGTATGAAAGCGTCGTGCTATTGTGCCGTTGTTTACAGACTGTTTAGAGTCACATGCAGTGTACTGGATATGTGTAACGACGTGTCATTCGTCGACAGACCGGTTGTAAATATGTTCGTTACCTATTATCAAAGGACGAGAGGGACGACATGTGTTTACAGTACGTGAACTAGGGACTCAATGTTTATCTATTCGTTTAATTAAAAACTGAATCGACAAACACATCAGGTCTAAGTACGTTAGTAAATCTGTTTCCACGTTTGCATAGCGTTTGTTAGAAGAGCACTAAAGTAAAGATGGAGAGAAAGGACAATGGCCTCTGTTTTTTTTTATTTATTTTATTATAAGCCCTGTTTAGATATAAAACTTAAATAAGAAAATTAACTGTTGATGATTACGACACAATCTGTCATTTTATTTATGGAGACATGAACTAAAAACGAATTCCAGACTTAAAATGAACTTAAATAATTCTTATTCTTTGTCATCGACATAAACTTATTGCATATCACAATAAAGTTGTGACACTGTGACTGAATTTATTTTCAAAACTAATTATTGTTCACTCACAAACCACAAAGAAAATTTCTGGTCAAAAATGTTTAGTAAATGATTTGACAATTAGTGATTATTGGTTATGAATATTTTGATGCCGATATTAACAGTACCTTGACGCTCTGAGAATGATAACATCTTGATAATAAATGCACTTAGGCAACAATCAGAAATGATAGTTACTAATAAAATATTTTTAAAGAAACAATTCTTTATATTTTGTGAGGCAAAAACAGAATTCATTTCTAAAAGCCCGTTTATTTTTGTTAATTTATGAATCTATTATTAAAAATGTATCTTTATGTAGTATAAGAACCTTTTCAAAAAACTAGAATAATTAGAAACGGTAATGATAGAAACGTCTAACTAAAAATAATATCTGAGTACTGTTTAAAGTAATCTTTTTGTAACTCTATCTTATTAAAGAAATATAAATATCTAAATTTTATCATTAAGCATTGATAAAATATTCATTTATTTCGTTATATATATATATATATATCAATAAATTACACATATTAATAATCAACAACAGTTATAATCATAAGAGCTAATATTGTGGAATATCAGGTATACTTTACTGCTTAAAATTAAATTCTAGAAATGCAAGAATATACAACAAAATAAATCAGGTATGACGAGAGATACATGTGCCCGTTATGGATATTGAGAGCAATTTATTAACAGTCTTTGATTTGCAACATTGGATAAGAATTAAAATTTCATAAGAAAATCGTATAAACTTAAATAATTTTATATATTGATGGGTTCTAATACATTGATACGCATTGATAATTACTTGTTATAAAACTAAAGTACGTGATTTGTATAATCAACTTTATTGAAAAGAAAAAAAACAATTTCTGGCAGAGTCAAATGCCTCGTGGGAATTAGTATCTTAATGACACAGTCAGTCATTTCTCAATATGCGATTAAGACAAATTCATGATAATTAAAAGAAAAGGTTGATAATTCAGTCACACAGTATAATATATTGCCAAAAATTGAGATATTGGTAATATTTATTTAAAAGTAAAAATATTTATATTAATATATAACTATTTTATTACAATTTTCTCTGAATTTTCATTCTTAAGTCACTAAGTTTGATTATACTGTGAATAATTTCAGTTTTTACATTAATTTCAGATAGTTTAATAAGGAAAGTATTCAGACATTTGAACATGTAATAAGAAATATACCAAGCTGTAGTAAAATAAAAAAAATAATTCAAAAGTGAATTAATTCAAAGAGTAGAAAAGTATATAAACAGAACTATTTTAATAAATAAGATTAATGTAAATGGAACATTTCGTACAATAATATCATAAAAAATTTAATAAATTAGTTCACTACAAATATTTGTTTAATTTGATATTGGTTGAAAGTAAAAAAAGACACATTCTCAAAGTTTGAAAGTTAAAATACTGAAGTGTTTACTACACATTGTTATTGCGTTATAAAAACAGTACGTTTATTGAAACATGACTAGACGTTTTGGCAAGGACGATGAAGGAAATTGCGTTTTTTATATAAAAAGGGACTATATATATATATATATATATATATATATATATATATGTATGTATGTATACATATATAAACGGTAAGCGGTGTATTGTTGCCGTTTTTTCATTATATTTTCCCTGCTGTGTCGCTGCGATTTTCATCTTATTAAAAATGAGCCGACGGGTTGTATTTTATTTTAACGATGATATCCATTTCAACATTGTCGTTGTCGCAACTGACGCCTATCGAACACTTGTGAAAATGTTCGACATAGTCAGTTACCTTTAAATCTGATATACATATATATATATATATATATATATATATATATATATACGATATATTTGTATGATATGATATATATGTATGATTGTGTACTTGGGATTTTTCTACACGCGTTTGTTAGGTTAATAATTCTTTACAAAATAATAATAAAAAGGGATAAACAAATTATAAATTTAAAAGACACAATCGAAGATCAAAATATCAAATTGTGAAATCAATAAATACGTTTTCGTATTATGAATAATATAATTTCTTAGTAACTAGAAACAATTATGAAGAAAAATACTAAACGGAACTCAATTCGAATAAAAACTTATTAATAACGTGTCACCGATTTAAAAGAGTACAGAATTCTGATTAAAAATTCAGACGAAAAGTTGTGATGAATACAAAAGCTCTTACGTTCAACATATTGCAGATTAAAAGAACAAAATATTTAATAAGGGAGTACTTTAATAAAATCTTATTTATAAATTTATCCTGTACATAATTTATTAAGAAGAAATATTTGTTTTATGAGTTGTACATTTTAGGTTACAAAAAATCGTTAAAAAATTGTGTAATAATTGAAAAGTATTTGAAAATAAAAATTTTATGTAATAAATTTTTAACTATATATGTACACATATGGAAGTGTATATTTAAAAGTAATCGTCTTGCTATTTATTAAAAAAACCAGACTATTAACTGCGACGCACTGATGCATGTAACTATTTTATTTGTAGTTATTCGGTAAAAAACATTTCACTTCCGTAAATATTTCATTGACTGTTCCGCTTGAAAAGAGATAAAATTGGAATTACTTATATTGACAAAATCTTGTATATGTATGTAAGTATATATATATATATATATATATATATATATATATATATATATATATATATATATATATGGATGTTTGTATGAGAAGAAGAAATAAACTTTTTGTAACAAAAAAAGAGTCAAAGAAATGGGAAAAAAGATTCCACCAATCAATACAAGGCCGATGTCGAGAAATAATGCTAACACCAGCACAAACCTTGTTGACCACCCCCGCGCGCGTCGTACAGAATGTCGATATCAACCCCTACAATAAATTTTACTCGAGAGTGTCGAACCTTGGACTTTGTACACCTCGACGCACGGATGTTTCAAGAGGGGTCTGAAGAGGTAAACCGGGCCGTCGGTGGTGGTGCACGACGACAAAGTCGAAAGGATAACTTGATGCTAGTGTTATAATGTGTTTCCTGTTTAGCTTTTATCTTCAGGATAGTCAAGGGCCATTCCGTTTCAGTCGAGATATTTACGTAATCTATTTGAAATATGTCAATAACCGGAAACCGGTACTCGACGCAATAGTAGAAAGTTTATTACGCATTCCGGCTGTATAGGTGTTCAATATGTTGGACGAGTGGAGTTTTTTTTTGCCTGGCCGATACATGAGGTTTTTGATTTCGTAAAAAAATAAAACAGTGCTTGTGTATACTCACAAAAATATCATAAAACATAACAACCTAATAGTAATAGCGTATAGCTAATATCAATACACGAATATTATTTTAGAAGAAAATATAAGCACATATTTATAATAAGATATAAAACTATTAATATCTCTTATACAAAAAGAATATTTATGATAATCATAACAGACTGAAAATAAGTTTAACAATGATAAAAAATTGTCTATTCACAGCGTCTTGTAATACCAACCTATACATGGACTTATTTCAATACTTTTTGAAAAAAGTTAAAGATATAAATTATTTATGCATCAATAAACATTTTTTTTAAATAAAAGTATACATGTATATATATATATATTTTGAAGTAGAAAAAAATGAATTATTTTAAGATTATAACCGGAAATTTAAAAATCGTAGGAAAGAAATTTTATTCTGACGTTATATTTTACAACGCTTATTATATGAATAAGATATTTTAACTGTATACAGTATGATTATATTAAATAGCATTTATTTTCGTTTATCGTCGATTTTATAAATGCTATTAATCATGTGATTAGTTTGTAGCGTTTAAATCAATTATTCTCAACATTAATTATATAAAAACTCGGAGAAAGCAAAAAAAAGTAAGAGAATGAAGTATTCACGTAAGATATTTTGTTTTCAAAAACACTATATTTATATTACAAAAACTTATCAATAAATAAAATATTTTAATTTCTACATAACTTTATTAAATCTGAAGAATATCACTATATTGTTACATTACTATTGAAATATTTCAAATGTTATTTTCGCTATTCATAATATTACGATCGCCAGTGACGTTATTTTCATAATGTTTTCGTTGTAATCAAAAACAATGTTTAGATGGATACAAGACTCATTATATCTTCGTTGAAAATGGTTTACACTTTTTTCATACTTTTTCCTGTATTTATTATTTACTGGCAATTCTAAAAATGTCTTCATAACATACCAGGTAATCTCTAGGTGTACAAATCACATTTAATATATTTATATACATTTATCTGAATGGATATCTACACCTATTTGATAAAATAATCGGTCCTTTTCGAAGAATCATATGTTTTTATGAATTCGTTCTATTTTTGAGAGTAAAAATTTTTATTCATTCTCTCATATCTTGTTTGTAAATACAATTAACTAAGTTACCAATTCCCAATATTGTTCTTTGATGAATTTGTCTGTACATGTTTTCTTCAAGAACATGTTTTGTTATATTTATTTTCCCACCACTCCTTGGGAAATAAAATATTAAATCCTTTAACTTCTTTACCGTGAATTTTCGTGTTCAGCTATTTTTCATACATTCTATGACTTCATTAATAATGAAAACCATGACACAATATTCATTTTATAATTCTAAAATACAGGGATTTTGGCCTAGTTTTAGTTTGTTCTTCATGAATGTTTCATCTTAATGTCGGAATATCTTCACGTTTTATCCAAAATATTCACATGGATTGCATTTAATTTTATTTATTCTGAACTTATGTATTCTGTATCACTTTAATCACTGTCATTTGAACTTATTGTAATTAACTATTCACTGAGTATTATAGAAAAAGATAAAATACAAGTTGAGGGTATGAGCCAATGCTTGACATAAAAAAACACAAACATTGAACAAACTGTCAATACACCGTTCCCAAATACTTTTAGTATTATTATTTTATTAAAACAAAATGAGTCAGGTTTAATCCCCTTACAATAAATAAAAAAAATTAATCTTCTGACACGAGGATATAAATATAATGTCCATATCATTTTAATACTATATATTCTCGATATATTAATGGAAATAACTAAATTTAAATGAATTTAAAATAGTTAAAATTTCGATTTCCTTTTAAGTATTGTAATTACAGTTCATACACGTATAACTGTTAGAGTATTTATGTTTGTATATAAATATTACACAAAATAGAAATAAATTATATAAAAAAAAATTAAAAACAACAATTTGTCCAAATAACTACCTTTGTGTTTGATATTCTCTACATTTAATGAGATAAGAAAAATTTAAGAAAATAAATAAAAATAAAATGATAATTATTTCATTTTTATACTGTCAGAGAAATATTTAAATAATATACTCGAATTTAAATAAAAAAGACTACGAAAATGATTATCTCATTATTATACAGAATATTTGTATGTATTAATTATTTTTATATTATTTAATAACATTTAAAAAATCAGTAATTTGAATGAATGCATTTTATTTGCATGTAAAAATGTTTAAAAAAATAATAAGCCTTACCTTAAAAAGAGTCAACGAAACAGCAACAGGTTTTCTGAACATCCATCTGACGATATTACAGCTGATAAATTAAAATCCGTTGATATTAGATTTCAAATTTATAAAAAGTCTTATCCTGAATTCACAGTTTTAAATTGCCGGCACAATAAAAAATAACATTTTTTCGAATCAATGCTCTTAAACTTCTTCGAATTAAATTACTTTTTTATAAAAAGAAAACACTTTCTCACGTTTGAAGTTCTGTACATATTTTTTGTCCATAAGAGAAGTCTAGACCAAACTATATATTTGCACCGTATTGCACGTTTAAAGAACTAATATTACTTTAATATCATTTATTTTATTAAAGTCTTTCGAATTACGAAACGTTTCAAATACGAATATTGTTCATAGAAAGTTTACACACACATATCTCTCTGTCTTATTAAAATTTTCATTGTAAATAGTTTTATGTAATTTAAGTTCTTAAGTTTTTATAACTTTTTTGTAATATCAACTTTTTTAAATTATTTGAATCGTAAAATGTAAATTCTCTTATCAAAGGTAAAATTAAAAAAGATTGAAAATTCTAATCTAATGTAATTCTTATCATATCTACGTCAAACTGTCAGTAGATATATTAAAATAAAATAACCATATTTAATTTGTATTTTATATAAATATTATCTGAAGTTCAATCTGTCTATTTACTCTTTAAACAGATTCCATAGACGACACCGTATCGAAGTAATTTTTGCACGTATAAGATTTTACTTTAAGTCATGTACAAACTACGTAACTGTTAAAAGCTGCTTATACGGTATAAATATGAAATCTACTTTAATTATGAAACTTTGGACATTCGATACCAGTTCACAGTTTTCAAATTGAACGAATATGTGGCACAGTTGAGATAAACCTGTCAGTTCCACTTGTAAGTTTGTTGTACAAGTACATGACACACGTTCACTACAAGTTTCAATACTTTTTCTGTTTTTCTTTAATTAGATCACTCCTTGCTGAAGAATAACCGTGACGATCACATGAAATGTGGTTCGATTTATTACACTTAGTTCGAAATTTCACTTGTGATGGATATCTATAAATAATTGATAAATAAGTATTAGTATTTTGGATTTATGAAAACTAAAACAAATTATTATTTATTAAATACATATATGAACATTGTTCAAAAATTGTAATTAAAAAGACATTTTTTATATAAAAAACTGTAATGTTTATTTTTCAATTAGTACTGGTTATTAGGTAGAATAAAAAAATACATCAAAAATATTTTGTTCTTCACACATTAAAATAAACTACCGTCGAGCACAAAACAATAATAAAAAATGAAATAAAAAACTACATATCTACGAATTTTCATATAAAAATATTTATTATTTATGTCATACGAGACAGAGTCTTTCTATTTAATAAAATTCGTGCAGATTTCTTTTCATTGTCAATTTTAGTGTCACGTTTCTGTGATAGAAATATATGGATGCCAAATACGTCTATAATAATAAGAACTTTATTAATGCCACGTATGCTTTTTATTTAGCTTTCAACACACATTTTGTTAGCGAAGTAGTTCTTATGGAATTTATTTTTATAATAGCACATTATTGTTTGGAGTATCTGTGGTTCTATAATTCTATATGTATATGTAAATATATATATAACTATTTATAGATTTTAAATTAATGTTTATATTATACAATTTAATTTAAGCCCTTTCTTTTTATATCTGATGAAAAATTGAATGTTTTTTGATATTTTGTTGTAAATTTCTTAATTTATTGTTAAGTTTCGAGAATATTTTTTGATTGATTATTATAAAAATATGCATACAATAAATAATATTTTTTATATTCACTTGTAATTAGTTTAATTAGATACTCGTATTGTCTTATACGAAAGTAATGTATATTTTGAATTATGATTAAAACATAAAATCAAAATTTTATAAATTATATTCTATACAAAATAGGGACAATCAGTTAAATGGCTCACGATATTGTTTAGAATCTTTTAAACAGGATTGTCTTTCTAGCACTAGTATAATGATAAAGTTGAAAATAGTGCCTGATTTTTCAAGAATTTTTTTTAGTGATGAAAAAATATATTACAGTAGCAGTAAAATCAGACAGACATAACTGTTTCATTTAAAACTGTATGAAGTTTCCAGAAGTTTGAAAATATGGTTAATGACATTCAAGTTTTATGTACATTTGAAAAAAATGCATATTTTTTATTTTTTAAAAATTATTAGAACATATGGCAATTAGTTAATTTTATTTTATTAGGAATAAAAAAAATTCAAGTGACAATTAATCTTATATAAGCAATATTAATTGTTACCAATTTATTTACCTTTTTATAGAAACTTTTCATTGAACGAGTTTAAAATTGTAATGTTTTATATAGAAATACATTTTAGATAAATCTATAATTGTAACAAAAATGCTTTTCTGAAAAAGATGATCGAGACTTATTCTAAAATCATTTTTAATCAATTTTTTAATATATGCATGACTTTTTCAAATATATTAATTAATCATTTTTTTTTTATTTACATAGACTCTGTGCAGAAGAGTATATTGTATGTATGCTCTAATTTATTTCGAAAAACTTCATTCTTTAATCTTTATTCTAAAATTACTGATGGGAAAATGATAAATATTATTTAAATATCCAAAATAGTTATGCAGAAAATGTTGTGACATTATAGAGTAAGGGGATGGTTCTGTCACCGTTCTTGTGGATAAATTCAAGTACACAAACGAATTCTTTTTTCACTTCACAAATCAAAACAACATTTTTCGATCAAAATAATCGATAATAATATATTGAACATTTTTGATCGAAAAAATTAGAATAGTTTTTGGGGTAAAAAATAAATCAATTGTGAATATGATTATGCAACTTCAAATTTATATTAATATTTGTATCCAAAATACTGTTAGACATGCTAAAATTTAATAACACCTAGGTTAAACAATCTAAAACATAAATATATAATCTAATTAAAGCGTTTTTCAAATAATTTTTATTTTTTAAAGAACGGAACTTTTTAATACTCAAGCTGAACAAGAACTTTATTATTATTCTACACAATAAGAAAAATTTTCAATTTGAAACAATATAATATTTATCAACAAAAAAAATTTTTTTGCAATTAAATTTTTTGATAGATTTCTGTCAAATTATAAATATTAATTACCATTTTTATTTTATTGATTAAATTAAAAGCACGTTTATCCCCTACGTTATGGACTTTTAATAAATTATGCGTCAGTGTCTAAAAGTGTGATCCAAAATAATTTTTTTCATTTACTTTTGTATATAATTAAATAAATTTCATTCATATTTATTACCAAAGCTATTTGTCATAATATTCAATTATTATCTTAAGCTTTACTAGGGTGCGTTATATACTCTGTACATCAAGAACAAGAAGTTCAATAATAATAAGGTGAGCTTAAAATTTTTAACATTTTTTTGTAAAATTCAATAATTAAATAAATTATAATTTTAAGTATACATTTAATAAGTCTTTCATATAATTTTAAACAAAAACGTTATTGTAATTAAACTTCAAATGTATAAATAATAGTCTTTTCTTTCCATAACATATTGAAAATTTTTTAAAGTATATTTAAGAAGCTTTATATATATATATATATATATATATATATATATATCCTAATAATACAATAACGTGTTAAAGAAATACTTGTGAGAAAATAGTATATAATTAATAAATAATATTTGATACGTGAATAGAACAGTGAAAGAATAAATCTGTATCAAAGAGAAAGAAAAGAGTGAAAAAACAACAATAAACAATCACGGATAATTTTTCAAAGACGGTACGAATTTCAGCGACGTGTAGAATCATGTTCAATCTGAATTCGATATAAAAACAGTATAAGGAAAACGTGGTTGACAGGACACACGGAGCCAAAGTGGCAGTCAGTTCCCAATGCGACAAAATGCGGACGCTAAGCAATAACAAATACAGTTGGTACAGTGAACGAACGAGTGGAAAATCCTGTGCAGGAATATATATATATATATATATATATATATATACACATGTATGTATGTATATAGAGAGAGCGACTAGGTAGGTGGGTAACATACAGAAAAAGGATATACACTGCAGGAACGCAGGTCCGCAGGATTCGACCGAGATAAAATTGACATGGGTCGACATTCCAGGACGACTGGACACAACGCACTCACACGCGCACTTATTATGTGTATATATATATATATATATATATATATATATATACATATATATATATATATATATATATATATATATATATATATATATATATTATAAAGAGAAACCTATATTTCCGAAACTATGACATGCATTATCACGAACTGCGAACATTGTACAAACTGTCAATAAAGGGCGTAATTTACGTAATTATATTGTATGACCTGTACGTGTTTTGTATACTGAATTGAACAGGCGTTGTTGCAAATTAAATGCACATGAATTTGTACTGGAATTTTGTACGCTTGTACATGTGTATTTCTCTGTGTGTGTGTGCGTTTAAATAATTTTACGGTTCAATATGAAACGATCACGTTATGAATGTCAGCTACGTGATTGTTGGGTAATTTTTTATTTTTTTAATGAGTTTACGGAATTATTTAGTAACAAAATGTTAATGTTCATACATGTACATCAATATATATATATATATATAACACTAAATTATAATTTGACTCAATTTGAAATTACATTATTTTTACAATAATTATTGTTTTATCAACACATTCATAAATAAGTGAATACTTTTACAAAAAATTAGCATTCTAAATTGTCGGCGAAATTTTAAAAAAATACGTCAATTTTATACAAATAGTGTTTTTGGAAAAAAAATAAATAACGAAATGTTTACCATTTTTTTAATTTTCTATAGTTTTTAATTATAATTTAATTCTTAATAATAATCTGCAGTTACTATAATTTTAAAAACCAGACACTGTATATTTTTCGCATTTCAATTGAAAAAAAACGCTGCCAAAGCAGCAGAAATAATTGGTTCAGCTTTGGGAGAAGGTGTTGAGATGCATAAAACATGCAAAAAAGGCTAAAACAGTGGAAGAAGTCTAAAAATGCATTACGACTTCATCAATTCAAAGTCCACATCTTTTTTTTCGACAAAAGACTCGTCAGTTACTCTACAAATGACGTAAAGTTATATAAAATAATGGGGAATAATTTAAGGATAGAAATGTATTACATTTTTCTGTAAACATTTATTTTCTCTAAAAAGGCACCGAATTAATTTGTATACATAACACATACATACACTAATAAAAGAAAAGTAATTCAGAATTCAGTACTATAATTTAACATAATTATAATTTAATGAAATTATTTATTAAGAACACGTTTTCAAAAAATTAACATTCTGAATTATTGATGAAATTCTAGATAAAAGAAATGAATTTTGTACAAAAATTACTTTTTTAAAGAAAATAAGGAATCATTTGCAGTACCTTCTGTATTGTTTATAGTGCTTATTATTAATTTAATTCTTAATAATAATCTCTAATTAATTTTGCGAGTATAAACATATCTTTCATTATTCCCATTTAATTTAAAATTATTTATACATAAAATATATCTAAAAGAAAAGAGAATAGTCAACGTAAAGTAATTTATTTGTGAGAGAGAATTTAACTATAATATAAAAACTACAGAAAAGTTGAGAATTTGATATATCAATATGTAATGGATTTTTACTGATAGACTTTTCAAATATAAGTACAGACTATTGAGATAACGACTGGATAATTGACAGTTCATCAAAATTATCATAAGTATGTCTTAGTCATACTTTCAATAGTCAATTGTTGTTGATTCAATCAACTTACCAATTCACAAGATATATCATACTGCCTGTCTGTAAATTGGTATTCGAGTGAGCCAACAATAAGTGACTCTTCTTCTGCTAAGATTAACTTAAACTATAAAACATTTTCTTACTTAAGTTTTGGAAAAAAGAGATTCCGTTTATGTTCAAAAAAATATAGTAAAAAGTATATAATTTTAAAATCGATTCGTAGAACATAAATTAAACTCAATATATATTTCGATTTATTTAGTAGAGATTGTTTGATTTTTAAACTGACCCAAAATTAAATTCTTGCTTAAAGATTTAAGCTCTTAAACAAAATATCTACAGTATTTTTCGGACAAACAAAATTAAAATTCAATTGGAAACAGAAAAAAATACGTTTTTTATCTTAATGAATCAATAAAATTCAATTTAAAATTTCAATCGAATGTTTTGTTATGACATAATTATATAAAAAGATTTAAAATAATATTTATTGAAAACAATCCTACATTGTTTTCAATTAACAAATTCACGCTTATATTGTGAATTTTGTGATATTTTGATTTTATTACATCACATTTAGTTCAATTCAATTTTGATTCCAGAATAACTGACATTTTTATTAAATTCCCCTGATTATTAATTCAGCTTAAAATCAATTAACTTTTTTATCTTGTTGTGCATTTCTGTTGTAATAGCTTTTAAAATCAAATCAATTGTTTTAATTATAATTGTATGACTGGTTTAATTAATAAATTTCTCTCTTCATATATATATATATATATATATATATATATATATATATATATATATATATATATATATATCCAAAAAACGCTACAGATAGTCGTGTAGTACAAAATAAAATCATATGATTGGACAGTTCCACGAGACTGGAAAAACTCGAATGCAATAAATTTTAAATCGAAGTCAGTAGTTTGTATCTCAACATTGTTGTCGTTTTATTGGTCTCTGAATCTGGTCTTTGTGACAGCTATGCAGCTTCGATCGGAACTCACACTACAAGATTCACGGAACCAGTTGGCTACTGCTACTATTTCCACTACCCATCAAACATTCAACCTACATAGATTATATCTCACGTCAATACATTTTACCTGATCGATACATACAAAAGGCAGTAAACAAACATATCTACTTTTTGTAGATAATCTCAGATCAATGCACTGTAGGAAAAAGTTTTTCAAATATTTATTCAATTTATAATAAATTATTCTATTACATACTGAACACAGACGTACATTATATATATATATATATATATATATAAATATGTATATATATATATATATATAGTAAAAAATATGTCTAATAACTAGCAATGAATAAACAACCTAGATAAAATATGTACGAGATAACAAGGCTTGCGATTTTTTTAGTTTAATAAAAGGAAGGATATAAATAAAACACACTACAAAATAGTGACATAAAAACTCAAACTAGTTTTAGGGATTCATTTTCTACGTAATGACATGTATCCTCAACATAAACGTGTCAGGGTCGGATTACAACAAAAAATGTATATATATTGCAAGACTCAATAACAAAATATGAGTATTACTGATAATATTAAATTTTAATAAAGTTTTTCTCTCTTCTCACGCATACATATTGATAATTAAATGTCAATAAATAAATGTTTAAACTAAATTAGTATTCACTAGTTTTAGATAAAATTATTGATTTCTATAAATATTCTTAATAGTATATAATATCCCAGATTCAATAGCGACAAGGATACTATATTATAAATCTTCCAGTAATGAATATATATATATATATATATATATACACAATCTAGATAACAAATGAATATCATTTAGGATTTTTTCGAACATTTTAAGTCTTACTGTGCTTAATTTCAATCACCTTTCTCTCTCTCTCTTTCTGTCTGTCTCTCTCTCTCTCTCTCTATATATATATATATATATATATATATGTATATATGTATATATATATATACATAGTATATATTATTTTTTATTTAAGATAAAGAAATAAGGTTTTAACATTTAGAACCAACACTCTGCCAGTTTAAATGTAAATACAGAAAGAGACCAAAGTTAATTAATTGTAAATTTTTCAAAATTCAATTCAACTCTTCCGTTTCATGCTTTATATTCATTACAAATAGGTCAATTACCTGATTTAATCAATAACATTTACAATATACATTTTAAGAAACAAGATAAGTCAGCGGAAACTCTAAAATGAAAATCAACTTTGAAACATAAATAACTAATATTTGTTTTAGTCTATATTATTTTTTTATTTTTAGGAAAATATAAAATATCCAACTTATTTTAATATTCAACTATTTAATTCGTCAAATAACAGTGAAATAATTTTCAAGTAAAATTATTCATTAATCTTTTTATCACAGAAAACTATAGAACAAATAAAACAAGATATAATTTAGAATTTCAGATATAAAATAGGACATCTGTGATTACTATTAATACTCGTGTTAATATTATATATATATATATATATATATATATATATATATATATATATATGTATATATATATTGGACCTTGTCCATATTAAATAATAATATATTATCTATTTTTTCTAATTAAAAGGATAATTCTTAATAAAGTAATATAAAAGCTATACTGATTTACTGTTTGCTATTATATTTTGTTAAACAGGAAATTTTGTTAAAGAAAAGTTAGTTAAACAGAAATTTCAATATATATAAAGTAATAATTTAAAAATAATCTTAACTGAAAATGTTGAGTATTTATAGTTATTTTTCATTATTTCCATATTTTTATTAGAAGAAAAACAGAAATTTTATATTTTTCTTATTACTTTTTTATACTGTGTTATATCAAGATCTTATAAAGTTCATTAATGTTAGAAGAAAATTTGAAAAAGCTGCAATAATTTTACTAACGAATGAATTCATTTTAGATTTCTAGTCAGAAACATAGAAATGCATTTAAGAAGATTAAGTGTTACATCTTCATGTGAGTTAATGACTTATTCATATAATAATTAAAATATGTTGATTATTTGAAAAACAACCAAGTAACAAAATTTAAGACAAAGGAGATTATTGATATTAACATTTATTTTGAATGGAATTATAAAATATTTCAGATTAATTATTTTTAATAATAATTTCATTCTTAAATTTGAATTAATATAATGTTTCTCAAAAATTTAGTGTTGCAAGTGTAAAATAAATTTAAATATATATTTGGTACTAGTAATTTTCAATCGAACTATTCAGAATAAATATTTGTGTATATAAATCATTTATTTATAAACAAACTCCTGTTTAATGTTCAATGAATAATTGAAGCAGGCAGAAAATAAAAAACAATAAACAGTTACTCCATAAAAATTTATAAATAAATAATTTGTCAGCCAAAGTAAAACAAATTATCTGTACAAGAAAATTACCTCAATGCATTTACATGAATAAATATTTAAATATCTGTAAACGATGCAATAAAAAATGTGTACGTTGAAATTAATTCCATGTATATATCAATATATAGGGTGGTAGCGAGTAAACAGGATAATATCGTTTTAATTGAAACAGTATACAAGAAATACGAGTCGATTTCCATTTCCTCCTTATATATATATATATATATATATATATATATATATATATATATATAAATGAACAGTTACAATTCGATGGTACAAAGTCGAACTGTTTAAAGAAATTGGAGAGGTGTTATAAAAGATTTCGGATCCCTGAACAAAATTGAATATATTAACATCACACCACCCGACTCCGTCCTGTATTTTTGTATAAATAAGGGGTGTGTTCGTTGTTGTTTGTGTTTGTCGGTATTATATAGAGGGTAGCATAAGGGGCGTTCAAGTTTCATTTTCTTTAAGTGCCATTTTATTGCACACTTAATGAATTGTCTTAAAAACGGTGTCAGATTGTGTAAGGTTATACGCGTCTTAAAAAATGTGTGTGTGCGATTTTGTTTTATATACACACATTGTGCTTTATTGTATATTTTATTTTTGTATGTATATATATGTATATTATTTTTTAATATTTCATGAAATTATGTTTTATGCTCCAGGTTTTATGATAGTATGATTGTTTTTAAATTATTTAATGGTTTTACACTTGTGTTTTATTTTGATTTATTTTTTATGGTTTTAGATATTGCTGAAATTTTATGTTTAATTTCTCTTCAGATTTATAATTTTACAACAATGAACATTTTTATGTATACATAAGTATGTATATATATATATATACATCTGTGTGTGTGGGTGTATATATGTATATATTTAATATGTATCGTCTTCTTCCACTGAAGCCTGTTGACTTTCTGTTATGTATATTTTAATAAGTAATTTTTGCTTTTGAGGTATCTGTTTCCAATTGAATCATACTTAATTCCTAGATGATACTATTACCATAAATTATCAGAAAATAATACTTAAGCTTGAACTGATCGTATCAAATATATTAATAGTTAACCAAATAATGTCAGCTTAAGAAGAAAATACAATATGATGACAAAAATAACCAATTACATCATTATTAAGTATCTATGTCTGGTCATTATATATATATATATATATATATATATATATATATATATATATATATATATATATATAGTCCATAATGTAGAAGTATTGCATTAATAAGTTCACAGTAGGTTAAACAGATATCACTTTTCGAATTATAGCTTAGCCTGATACTTGAATTTAAATCATTTAAATAGATTATAATATCTAATGATATAGTTTGATTTTAAATGCTGTTTTGGAAAATTCCATTTAAGGTACTGATATTAAATAAAAAATGTGAAAGATTCACAATGTACTTAGTCTTTTACAAAGTATTACAATGTTAAATTCCGAACTATAATTATTTAAATTTTAAAGGTTTAATTTTCCTTTGAAATTATTTCAAAGTACATAAAACTTGCAGGTAGAGACACTAAATTAATATGTGATTTTGTTATAATTTTGATGTGTTTATTAATAAATACCTTTTTCATATATAACTGAAGAACGATTACATTTTAAGTGTCACCAAAAAAAGTATCACTTTTCAACTCTGATATCGATTCAAATTATTTATAAGAAAAACCATTACATCCATTTACATTCAGTAAAATTGACTAATACAAATTGTAAAAAAATTAGCCATTTTCCTAATTTTTATATATTATATATATTTAATGCTCTTGTTTTGAAAAATTTTACACAACAATTAAAAAATATAAACAATAACTCATAAATATGACAAGTAGACAAAAATGCTATATTACTTTCCGCATTAAGAGTGTATATATATATATATATATATATATCTATATGTATGTATATATATTTATGTACATAAATATATATATATATATACATATGTATATACATTTACGTATATATATATATATATATATATATATATATATATGATGTGTATATATATAATACTTTGTATAAATATTTCATCTAGTAATAAAATAATTCTTTTTAAATATTTTATTTAAAGATAATTTTATTATCTACAATGAAATATATTTTTAAAAACATTGTTGTGATACTTTATTATATATAAAACAATAACAAAAAAACTACTTTAATCTACTTACATTTATCACTGCTGCATAATAAAATTTTTCTAAATACCCGAATAAATGATATATATATAACTCGTTACTAATGCAAAGATTTCATAATATTTCAGTGTTTAATGCAACTATTAATAACACGAAATGTTTAAGTTTTTTCTTGTGTAGTTTCTTAATCATTACATTTTCTGAAAACAGTAATTGAATTTATATTAATATAGAAATACTAATATTAACATATACACACACACATATATATATATATATATATATATATATAAATATATATAAATATATATATATAAATATATATATATATATATATATATATATAAATATATATATATATATATATATATATATATATATAAATATATAAATCCATGTATATAATATCGTGAATTAATATTTCACATATCCAAAAATATTTGTTTAAAAAGTATAACACTACAAAATATAGTGGTAATAATAAAACATATTTTTGAAAATATACATTGTCATATATTACTTGATATGAAATAATGATAAAACATCAAAAATAATTGAAATTTACTTACATTTTATAAACTTGCACTACAAGACCTTTAAATATATATGAATATATATGTTAATCCATGTGCACGACGAAATCACTAAAAGATTATGTAATATTACAGATTATTCAATGCTACTCTTTATGAAATGAAATATACGTTGTAACTTGTTATGTTATTACGTTTCTCATTCATTACATTTTCTGAAAAAGTAATTAAATTTATATTAAAACATATATATATATATATACATATGTATGTATGTATATATATATATATATATGCATATATATATATATATATACGAGTATATATACATTCATATATATACATACATACATATATATATATATATACACACACATGTACATACAAACATATATATATATATATATATATATATATATATATATATATATATATAAATATATACATATACAAATATATAAATATATATAAATATATATATATATATATATATATATATATATATATACAATAAATATTTCATATACTAATGGAATATTTATCTATGAAGTATGTAACTAGAATTAACTTTACTGGTTACACTGAGTAAATATTTGAAAACATACGTTACGATTTTTATTTCATGTGAAATATTAAGAAATTATAGAAAATAAATAACGAGATATACTTACATTTAAACTGCTGTTCTACAATGTGTTTAAATATCCGAATACAGTGTTAATACATATCCAGCTCGATTACACAATGTTAGAGAATATTTAATGATATTATTAATGTAATCAAATACATTGTGTTTTGTTTTGCTATGTTTCTCAATCACTACTTTTTCTGAAAACATATAATTGAATTTATATTAATATAAATCTTTACATACACAAATATTTACACACACACACACACATATATATATATATATATATACAGTTATAGATAATCTACAATTATCTTTTTAACATATAAAACTGGTAATAAATTAGTCAAACTATTGATGTAACTAATAAGACAATAATAGTAATAATTTGTAGGCTATTAAAATAATATTTTTCTCAAAAATAGAAAAGTATATACTTTTTTTATAATACAAGAGAAATAATATCCACATTACTCAATTTACTGTCTATATATTAATTTTATAAGTAACAATTGAACTACTTACAATATTTCTAACATAAAAACCGGTATTTTATTTACTATTTCATCTGAGTATTTGTGTCTAAATAAGCAGAACTCCATGGAAGTTATCTGAAATAGAACATATATGTATTATCTTTAAGCTATCAAGCTAAAATATCTATTAAAAAAATAACTTGGGATCAAAAAAGAATCAATTTATTGAATACGTATACTATTTCAAAATGGTTATGAAATTAATAAATACAACAAAAATGTCACTGACACTAGATTATTTCTACATTCGTTTTAATGAAATTCTCTGATCTCGTCTATGTTTTATAATTTTCAAGAAAATTTATTGCAATATTTTTTATATAAATGAAAAAATATACATTACTTACTTGTTGTATACTATAAACATGAACTTTTTAAATATTTGAATACTCTGTCAGGCTATATCCAGCTAGACACCAAAAGCGGCCAATTACGTGATACTAAATGTTAGTTGAAGTTTATTACTTGTAAAAGGATAATGTTGCTTGTTAACTTTAATATTGTATTTTTACAGTCTTCGGTCGTTTCGTTTGTCTCTAGAAAAGAAATTAAAAATATATTACGTTATATATATATATATATATATATATATATATATATATATATATACGCATATAAGCAGACACATACTGTAATATATATATATATATATATATATATATATATATATATATATATATATATATATATATATATAAGGAACATTATAAATACTACCATATAAAACTAAATGGGAAATGACTTTTATTCTATACACTAGAAATGTAGTTGCATTAAAATATCAAATAAATACAAAATGATGTAAACATTTTCAAAACAAATCATATGTATATTAACTACATACTCCACTGAATATTCTATGTATTGTTTTAATATATTTTTGTCGAAACTAAAAGAATATTATAAAAATAAATTGGAAAAATGCACTTACGTCTTATTTTGTCACATGTTCAGTTATTTACAAACAGTTGAGAATCGATCTAGTGCATAGACTACTTGATTGTACAGGAATTACATATAACATACACTGAATTTGAGAATTTATTACAAAGAAGTAGGTTACTTGATCAATTGTTTATTGTATGTATTTATTTATTGTGTTTTGTATTTATTGTATGTTTATTGTTTATTGTATTGTGATTTTATAATTTCTATCATTAATTGAAAACTAGTGCTCCAAAATACACAGTCATATGGATCTTTTTTTTGGTAAAAAAGTTTTGTTACATATATTAATTTAATTCCTGTCTTAGAAAATAACAGAATTACATGTAGCGTTGCATAGTATATTTTTTATTATTTAAACTTAATTTTTTTATAATAATAAGTTATTTCTTAAATTTAATTTTAACTCATTTCATTGGCTCTATTTATTGTTCGTTCAACTAGTTTTCGACATGTTTTAAAAATTACAAAAGTGAACAAAAATCTGATTGAACTAACTATTGTTCATTCAGATTTTCTAGTAAATAGTACTGAAACTATTGTAAGTGATTTACACAACTAATTTAATTTTTAACATAAAGTGTGTATTTATAATTTTAAAAGTTGAAATAAGATTATTTGGCAGTTATACCAATCATAGTAATTTTGAAGAAAAAATATATCAAATTGCATTAATTCTTGTTAAGAGACCAAAATGTATTTGAGGTAAAATTAGTGCATCAGTCAGTATATATATACATACATATACATATATATATATATATATATATATATATATATATATATATATATATATATATATATATATGGAAACATCTACTACAGTACACAGAAACAGTCAAGCTAAACCTATTAGTACAAGAACAACTTGATGAAAATAGCGGACATGGTAAATCGATAAGTGTCACTAATACAATTCTTCTCAACCCTTTGAGCACAATTATGAGAATATACGAGTATATAGTGAAGTGGAGGAATATTGTTAAGGATAAAATACAAAACAATATATATTCCTGTCTAATCACAATGCATCACATGCGAATCTATAATATACGTACGAGTGTGTCGTATGTGTCTCTGTATGTATCTCTCTATGTATCGCTCTATCTATATCTATATATATATATATATATATATATATATATATATATAATATATATATATATATATATATATATATATATATATATATACAAGTGATGAAAGAGAATAAGTAAAATTATTAATATTTAATCGTAACACACCTTATCAGACTTTTTTAATTTGATAACTTTATGTTAAATCTATCGATAAATTGATAGTTTTAATAGTTTTATACATTTTAATGTACATTATTATTTAAATCAGAACGCAAGTATCCGTTATTGTTTGTTATCTTAATTGTTTGTTTTCTGCTTCTTAATTTATTTCAAGAAAAACGCTTTTAATATTTCAAGTACTGTTTACAAAAAATTAACATATTTCGTGAAAATATTGTGAAGTGCTTTTAGAAGTTTTCAGTTTTAATCGATAAGAAAAACTATATCACTTTCTATAATTAGCACTTTAGTTCCTCTAAAAACATATTCTTAAGGCTTAAACGTACTAACACTTTAAATTTTTAAAGGATATGCAATTAATTTTCATTAAAAATCACATAATATATTTCTGATATTGTTTTCTTAGATTAATATAAAAATACAATTACAAATTAAAGTTTACATGCTTTTTTTATACTGAGAAACAATTAATGGTTCATATTTGTTTCTTATAAATAATGTGTTCTTTTAAGTCTGATTAATTTTTTTAAAATAGTTTCTTAAATAAAAAAACCAGTAATTAAATCTAATGTCAATTACAAACTTCTTTTTACTAGTTTATCATTTTAATAATTCGGGTAGTTTCAAAAGAGACATAAATACGTTAGTGTTATATAAAAGAAATAATAGAATAATTCAATACATTGAACATCTGAATTTTTGTTCGCGTTCTGTACGAGACATATACAGAGAAACAGAAAAAAACTAGATTACACTAAGGCAATATATTCGTTACCGACATTAAAACCAGTGTAAGAATACGCGCGCGATTCTCTATGTGTGTGTATGTACATTTTCTCTAGGGGCAGAAAGACATTCCTCGAACAAGCTTTCTGTCCTTGATAGCCGATGCTATTTTCTTTCTAGATGGCACTAAAAAATTTGCATAATGGTAAACGTTGTTAGAGACAACGTTGTTGTAACGTCCTGTCGTGGCTACGGGACGGTTCTCCTAGGTGTGCGTGCGTCCCTGTATGCGTGTCTGTCTATCTGTCTTATTATCCGTATATTTTCCGTCTGTGTATCCGTGTGTTAAGACCATCCGTGTGTTTCGTTCGTCGTGCCCCTCGCCGCGGCCACGTTTGAATATATGTCCGCGGTCGTCTGAATCCTGTGCCATTGTATTCGTTTCAACCGAAGAGATATATGTGTTGTGTCGTTTATATTCTCCGTTGTCGTAATGGATATTTTAGTTTCTGCTGACTGTTGTTCTTGATATGGTCTTCTCGTACTTCTATATTTTTCTGTCCTCTCAATGCACGTCAATTCGTAAGAGAATAATAATCTTATAAATATTATCATAACAGTATTGGGATGAGTGTGTGAGTACGCGTGCGTATATTGACGGTTATTCCATTATCTTGCTTTTAGAAAAAGACACGAAACTGCTGGATTGTGTGAGTGCATTGAATAAGATTTTCTGGATAATGTATTTTTTCCGACAAAGCATGTAATACACACGAGTAAAGAAAATTCAATTATATTGAACATAGGTGAATTTATCGTTATTGGAAATTTAAAATTATCAACATTTTGCATTTTTTAACAGAAATCCATGTTTAATTTAATATTATACATTTTAAAGACGTAAAGGAGGCGATTGAACCGAAACTCATGTCCTATTCTTTTATTACAATTTTTAAAACTAATTTTATAAAGAATATATTTTTTTATACATAATCGTATGACAAAATATATTGAATAGATAATATAAAAGAGATTTTTGAAAAGGATTTAATATTCCTGTAAAACTGTATATTTTTTTCACGTATTTGATGTATTTGGACATCTTTTGTATTGTCATCGTGTTATTGTTGGCCGTACCTGAGGGTGCAAGACCTGACAACAGTCTTTTCCGTGTATTAATTTGCGTCTTTATTATCATTTGTTTCTTATCTCAAATAGCGAACATCTGAGAAAAGTGCAAAACTGTATAAAGCATTGTTTTTTATTAATAATAAATTCTTTTTGACACGTAAACACTTTTTATGGCCAGATGTTCTATAAATCATTATCAGTTATTGCTTATGCACATTTAAATTGAGATGTAATCATTTTGAAAGCTTCGAGGTATAGAAAAATCTGATTTTTTTTTAAATAACGCTTTGAAGATATTGAATATTTTTGACCAGAAAAAGGTGTAATGTGTGGGGTAAAGAGTTTATTTGTGGAACTAAATTTAATCACAGTAATATAACTATACTAGAACAAGCGTTAATTTTCTTTAGTTTTAAATTTTCTAATAATATTATTGTAAGAAATATTTGAAAATTTGGCGAACTTGGCATTTGAATGTACCAATTAATGATAATTGTTTCTTTTATATATATATATATATATATATATATATATATATATATAATGACGCGTATATTAATTAAACAATGAATACCTTCAGTTTTGAATTAGATAAATGCAGCATTTATAATTTTAATACAATTTCTAACTAAAATCTCATTACAAAATAACTATTTGTGATTTTCTTATAAAAATGCAGTTTTAATCTTATTTTATTTCTTTCATATTTTTTAAACTACTTATAAATAGCAATCTATGCAAGCATTATTTTTCTAACAGTTTTAAATTGTTCTCTATACATTTTTTCTTGCTAGAAAATGAAAATCTTTTAAATTTTTTCACATCATTAAGATAAATGTTCTTCTCAAGAACTGAAAAATCATTTCTTTCTCTGACAGATGAATAAGATAAACCGTATACGATTGTCGTCGATTACAGAAAACCCAATTGTGTATATATCTCTTTCAAAGTAATCCTGTAGGGCTTGGTAAAAAAACGCGAAATATATCAAAATCGTATTACACCAAATTGATAATAAAAAGGAAAATATACATGTACGCACACAGACACGAAACGCAATAAATATTGAAGTAAACAAGCAAGACAGAACAAACAAACAAAAAAAACTAACTTAAAATTCTACTGGTGGAAAAACATTAGGTAACGCATGTGTAACGAATTTCTATTATGTGGAAATATACAAAATGACATTTGCGTATTCGGTAATAAAGAAATAGGAGACAGGAAATGAAATAAACAAAATACATGCGGAAGCGTTTCGAGATGTGGAACGAGGAGAGATGTCGGGAAAACGGGACACGTTGAATGCACAGAGAAAAAATATATATACGTGCACACATTCGCCACTTGATGTAATGTTTATATATATATATATATATATATATATATATATATAGGGGTATATATATAGGGGTGTATATATATATATATATATATATATATATATATATACTTAGATGTAGCGTTTGTCAGAGATGTGGAAGATATGTTATTTTGGATGTAGTCGCTGATACACACACGTGTTGTCAAAGTTGTTTTTGATGGTTTGATTTATTTGTGTGATGGAGGATTCTTTCTTTTCCCATGCTTTCGTAGTCATCCATTTTGTTACTTATTCATGAAATTTTATTTAATTCCTTTCATTACTACACGTTCTAAAACCAATATCCTTTTATCTTTATACTCGTATATAAATTTATGTGATCAAAAAACATTTATTAAAATCAATATTGTAAAAAATAGACTTACAGTGTTGTAAAATCCAGAAAGATTATAATCTTACTTTTTTTATAAAAAAAGCTGATGTATAGAGTACAATTATGAGGAAAATTACCTCTGGAAACAAAGAATCTATGATACTTAATTAAACATTAATTTATGTATTGCACATTTGTGTTAAAATGTTGAATTAATATAAATTATATTACTAAAATATAACTGAATGAAAAAAAATAATTTGTAATCAATTTCATAAAGGTTCATAAAATTTGAATACATTTTTATATACATGAAATAATAAAATGAATGTTCAAAGTAATAATCATATAATTTTATAAAATCATGTAAGATATCAATTTAGAGAATATGAAAAAATATAAGTAAATATATAAGTGATAAGTGTAAAATTTTGCAATCGAACTTATAACTTTTGTATGGATTAAGATATTGTTGAATTACAAAACGTAAAATTTTATCTTTCAAACAGAGTGTTTCTTTTTGACCACAATTATCAGTATTTTTACTACATTTCTAAGAATATGTCACGTTTCTCCATTTGATCAATAAATAAATCGGGTGTTTGTTCTTGGTGTAAGTTAATCCTTCAGGTTATTATTAACTTAATTTGCACATTTATTGTTGACTTGTATACTTTCCAGTTAAAGAGTCAATATCTGGCTTATATATCGATACTTTATCCTTCTTTAACTGCCCAGATAGTATGAAGATTTCATTACTGTCCTAAAATAATAACTTGAAAATTTTTAAATAGTTACATTTTTATCTGTCCTTATTAAAGCTTACTCCTGATTTTTTCAGAAATTTAATTTTATTTTTTTTTACAACTAGACTCATGAAACACAATAAAATGATCTTTACTGTGCTGTTTTATTATTCAATGTTCTATGTATGAATTGTAAATCAACTTGAAGACGATGAAAGTCAAAACAAGACGTAGAAGTATCGAACTCAGGCGAGGCTTTATGGATATGTAAAGATCAATATACAATATGATTGAAGAAACAGATTCCAGATTTGTTCTCGATTATGAAAAATAAAATAAAAGAAACTGATAAATATCCTACGTCTATATATTATGAAATAAAATTAATTCAGAAATTAGTTTTAAATTTCACGTTTTTATCATATTTTACTTTTTTTTTAAAATCGTTATGGAATTAAATCTTAATATTAATAAAAAATAAATCTTGTTAAATATAATTATAAATTTATTAAAATATTTCTTATAAAGAAAGAGATAAAATATATGTATGTATGTATAATATATGTATGCATATATATATGTAACAAAAAATAATTATTTGTTGAAAACAAGCATTAAATTAGTTATATTTGTTGTAAAACAGTTATAAATAATTTCAAACATATAAAAATATTTACTATTTGTAAAATTTATATGAACTATCTACACGTGACAAAAATAATCCCTCTCTCTCTCTCTCTATATATATATATATATATATATAATATATATATATATATATATATATAAACACATGTATTTCAGTAAATATACTAATGTATACGAGACATATTTGTATTCGATGTGATTCAGACATTGAAATTAACTGTAAGTCAATGTAATTCGTCATCTAGTTTGTCAAATAAAATTCAAAAGAAAACGACGGTACAGTTCGAAATTAACTACAATAATATTCTAAACAGTTTATAATTTTCACATAAAAGCGTCTCAAACCGCTCCATTTATTTCCAAGTCAACGACACATTCCCATACAACGACCACAGTTTTCTTACAGTTAATAAATGCAAAATGCCTTTCATCTTAATTAAAGTTAAAAAAGCATCACTCAAAAGCCTAGAAGCTTTATTATGAAAACATTGTTCTTAATTGTCTTTTGCACTGCAATATTTTTCTTACACAGACGACCTAAATTTATATATAGTCCCGTGTTTATTATACACATTATTCTCAATTAACGTCCTTTTCATACGACACATACACATACACACACACACACACATATATATATATATATATATATGTGTGTATGTGTGTGTATGTGTGACAATGTGCGTGCGTATATTTTTTAAACACTTCTTAAAATATCATTGTTTAATTAATTAAAATTATTATTAGACTTGTCAGCCTTGTTCATTTATTCGGTTTTAATTAATCTGTTTATGGGTTTTGGATAAAAACGTTTCTGTCACGCAGACGTTGATAAAAATACTTAATGTGATTTGTTTGGAATATGAATTTACGGAATTATAAATTAAAAACGCTTTTTGAAATATAGGTAATTATGAAAAGCGAATGTCTCTTCGGAAATGTATTTCTCATTAAAATGTTAAAATAATTATAAAAGTGCTCGTTAAATTTTTATATCAAAAATTTAAACTCTTGAATTGTAACATTCATATACACATGCATATTTTTATATAATATATATATATATATATATATATATACAATTTATTTTATCAAACAGTATTCCTAAGATATTTCTTGAATACAAAACTTCTTATTTTACTTAAAAAGATATCAATCATAATTGAACTCTGATTATTTCTAACAATTATCCTTTTTCAATAAGAGAGATAATTTTAAGGGAATCAATATTGTACGAGTACAAATTCTAGTAATATTTTGTTTGATAAAAAGAACACTGCCGATAAAAGCTTATTCATTTTTAAAAAGAGTAAAGTACTTTTCAATACATTCAAGTCGACACGGTATGAATAGTATGTTACATAGTATAACTATACTCGCAAAAACATTAAATAATAAAATAAAAATATGCGATTTTATTATATTACACTGTGTATGTTGAAGTTTTTCTAATTGAGCAGTTAGTACGATGAGCTGTTATTGTAGTATAAAGTTGAGATCTATGTAAAATAGTTTAAAAAATATATATTTTAACATGGCACGAACGTTTTATAAGTTCTTATATTTTTATGATTTAAAATGTTTTCATATCATGAATTCAGTTTTAATCAAATTAATTAATATTTATTTTCTATGCTTTAATATATTATTATTGTTCTTAACTAAATGTTGGCTTAATATTTTTCTAACAAAAATATACATTTATTTGTTTTTAACACAAAAATAATTAAAATTAAGACTTTGATATTCTGAAATTAAAACAGATTTTATTCTTTATTACTGTTTTTCTGCAAACCTGTTTTTCATTATTTTATGGAAATCCTGTAAGTTATAAACGAGTTATTTTTTTCTACAACCAGGTTCCACTTTTGTTATCTTTGGATAGGTCTTGATCTTTTAGCTTGCAATCTATTTGAAAATGAGGAAAACTGAAACCAGTCGTGATTCAATCAACTTTGACTCGATCTTTGGAATTTACATAGAATAATTATCTATATCTTAATATTGAATAAACAAAAAGACAAGATGTTTAATGAGATTGTAAAAAGTTCTGAGTTAATTAAAAAGTATTAGAGAAACCATTATATCAAGATAGTACAAAAGGCACGGTAATCAATTAAAATATTGATGACTATAATGTATAAGAAGGTTATGAAGACAGAATTTAGAATATTGAAGAAAATACCTAAGCGAATTTAATATAGATGACTACAGTGATGAAAATATGATGTCAATTTGGACAGAATATCTGATGGTAAGATAATTCGAGTACCTTTCTGAATGGTTAAATGTGATCTCTCTGGACACAGGCTATCAGAAACGAAGTGCTTTTCGGAACTATATCGTAACTATTGAACATCACATGGTTTAATTAAGAGGCATACATATTCTAACGAGACTCTCTTAATAGATCAAAGAGAACTGAATCATACTTCAAGGAGATTATCCTTTTGTTTAGTGGAACACTCGAGTGGATTTCAGAAAGCTTCGAGCTGAATTGTTACATTAACAACAGGTGGTGAAATATACATGACACTTTAAACAAAAAAAATATTTAATGTTTCTTAAAGAAACCTATTAATCTATTCACTTATTTAACGAAAACTAATTACAACAATAATATATCCAATAAATAAGAAGAAACTACTTCATCTAATTTTAAAGTATTGTTAAGTAATGTATCGAGTGTATTGTAAATGTTGTATCATCGTTATAAAAAAATCTATCTATCTATCTACATATATATATATATATATATATATATATATAGAGAGAGAGAGAGAGAGAGAGAGAGAGATAAGTTATATATAGGTATGCATATTCGCAGTTCAGAATAAATGTGAAAAATATCTGAAGTGTATTCATACACGCACAACTGTAACGTATTTAATTAAATAAACGTATTACAACTATTAACAGTGAATACGAATGCACTCAAATAACAAACTAATCCAAAATGTACTATAATTATTAAATTTATCTCGTTTGACTAAAACAAAGCGCATGCATTCAGTGAAAAGTTTTGAATTTGTATCGGTGCACTTCACGTTATGTGCACATTGTTAGAAATTGAATTAACTCGTGTGTATATTATTTTATATTAATAGTTAAATGCACTTTGCTCGTAAGTGCTGTTTCTATAACGTGTTCGTTTAACATGCACATAAGAAATTCAACGCTAGGCTCAATAATACATGGAAATTTATCTTTAATGTTATATAGTCTCATTCAATGTGCTTTTTAAATTTTAACGTTTATTTAAGAGCTAAAATATTTTACAATTTGTTATAAAATCGTTTTTATTTGTCTTAATTAAAAATAAATTCAATTACATATCAAGATTATGGTTTTATACAATATGAAACAGAAAATGGATTAAAAAATGGTTTATATTCACACCTTCAATTCCATGTACACTTTTTTGATTTACAATTAGGACTTAGCCAACATTTTAAAGCTTAATTTTTAATTATTTCCACGTTTTTTTACTTAAAATTCAAATGTCAAATGTACACAGGTTATTTTTGCAATATTAATACAAATTAATATATATATATATATATATATATATATATATATATACGTATGTATATATATATATATATATATATATTTATATATGCGTGTGTATGATGCATCTATATTATACTTTATAAATTAAAATTCATACATATTGATTTTTAAAGAACACTAAAAGGGAAATAAGATGCAAACTTAATTAAACATTATATCAATTATAGCTTTTGGCACTATTCTTGAATTAAATTCAACTAAATTTAGTTTAAAGACTTTAAGAAATATATATTGAAAGCGTCGATAATCTGTCTACTAAAAAAATATGACTATTATCTGTAATTTTATTTAGTTTACTGTTTTGTACTTTTTTTTCAACTAAAAGTGCATTTATATTGTTCAATTTAGATGATTACATCAAATGAATCACAGAAAACGATATATTAAACAAT